>JAIPMN010002544.1:0-17802 GCA_020650975.1 Apostichopus californicus
CTAGGCTCTCCAAAACGACCGAAATCAAAATAAAAGCACAACCGTTTCATGGATCTTACAGACAAACATTGAAGCTAGATGACATTTTCGGTCTGACGTACACTGACGTTTTGTTCGTATGCCTTTTTCTTCAATTGTCCTTGTTTCCGTTCATCTCTAATGATTTTCTTGATACTAAATTCCTGTCGCACAGAGTTATGAATAGATCGCTGAGATGAAACTTTATCATTTTCTGATCTGTTTGTTTCTGCAGTCCTTTCTGCTCTGGGAGGGCTGTTGGTTTGATGGCACGTAGTTGATTTCTCTTTAGTGGCTTCTTGGCTGGATGCGTCTGTAATTGTGGATGTTTGCATGATGCGAGAGAGCAACGGTCAAGTTGATGGTCTCGAGATGGTCAGCAAATAAAGCTCTTACCTGGTTTTGTCTGAATTTCTTGGTGTTATTAAGAGTTTTCTTGTAAACTACTGGAACCTGCCACTGGAGTTGTTCCGGTAGTGCTGGCGTAGCTGATACTCGATATCTTCGAGGTTTGTGTGATGTATTCTGGGTCAAGAAAGACGACGTGAAAACTTATATTTCCTTAGGGAAACTAAACATTGTCAACTTGTTTTTTTTAAATTAAACTTGATAAGAATGTGATGAGATTTCTACCGATGGGATATTCTTAAAGAAGTATATACTCCTTGGTCTAGGAGAGTACATTGCTTTTATCGTTACCTGGTAAGGAGGTGTGAAGTATTCTCGCCGTTTTGGTTGCTGATGGTTCGTTGTCCTGGCTATCTTTTGATGACCTCTTTTCCTTGTTTCTTTATTTTTCTTGTTCTTTTGTTGTATATTTGTAATATTAGCTGGTGTCTTCTTTTTGAAGTATGTTCTGTTTCGTGTTCCGGCTCCTTTCTTAGGTGTTTGTACCTGTTTTAAAGTCATTAAAATGGGTATAAAGCAGTCACATAATTATGTAATATCTAAATGATTAAAGTAAACATTGTTACAATATTTCTTTAAATAAATATGTCAAATGAAAGACCCAGTCTGATGTTTTTAAATACAGCCATTGGTAAGATTATGTGCACCTAAGGACTCTGGTTTTATTGATGAAATGGTAATTACAATACAGTAACATCTATTCTTAAAACTGAATGATAAATTTGTAATTAAATCTGTATATTTATATGACAAGATTGACAGAATGAGGAAGCACTGGAGTGGCTGTAATATCCGCTGACGAATTTACCTCGGTGTTGTTAACGACCTCTTCGGAAGGAGTTGTAGCGTTCATGGTTGATATAACCAAGATGTCGGCATCAATCCACGCTTTGACAGTCGCTTCAACTTTGGTGGGGGATTTCACCTCGGTTTGGGTGTCAACCTCTATGTTGGTAGTCGAATCAACATTGGTGGTGTATTTCAACTCCGATTCGGTATCAACCGCTTCGTGGGTATTCGTTTCAACCTCGGTAGTGCAGTTCAACTCGGTTTCGGTGTCAACCTTTTCGTAGGTAGTCGTTTCAACCTCGGCAGTGCACTTCAACTCGGTTTTGATGTCAGCCTCTTCGTGAGTAGTCGTTTCAAACTCGGTTTCGGTGTCAACCACTTCGTTGGTAGTCGTTTCAACCTCGGTAGCGCACTTCAACTCAGTTTCGGTGTCAACCTCTTCGTTGATGTTCGTTTCAACTTCGGTAGTGCACTTCAACTCGGTTTCGGTGTCAACCACTTCGTTGGTAGTCGTTTCAACTTCGGTAGTGCACTTCAACTCGGTTTCGGTGTCAACCACTTCGTTGGTAGTCGTTTCAACTTCGGTAGCGCACTTCAACTCGGTTTCGGTGTCAACCTCTTCGTGGGTATTCGTTTCAACCTCGGTAGTGCACTTCAACTCGGTTTCGGTGTCAACCTTTTTGTTGGTAGTCGCTTCAACCTCGGTAGTGCACTTCAACTCGGTTTCGGTGTCAACCAATTCGTGGGTAGTCGTTTCAACCTCGGTAGTGCACTTCAACTCGGTTTCGGTGTCAACCTTTTCGTTGGTAGTCGTTTCAACTTCGGTAGTGCACTTCAACTCGGTTTCGGTGTCAACCACTTCGTTGGTAGTCGTTTCAACCTCGGTAGCGCACTTCAACTCGGTTTCGGTGTCAACCTTTTCGTAGGTAGTCGTTTCAACCTCGGTAGTGCACTTCAACTCGGTTTCGTCGTCAACCACTTCGTGGGTAGTCGTTTCAACTTCGGTAGTGCACTTCAACTCGGTTTCGGTGTCAACATTTTCGTAGGTAGTCGTTTCAACTTCGGTATTGCACTTCAACTCGGTTTCGGTGTCAACCACTTCGTTGGTTGTCGTTTCAACCTCGGTATCACACTTCAACTTGGTTTCGGTGTCAACCACTTCGTTGGTAGTCGTTTCAACCTCGGTAGTGCACTTCAACTCGGTTTCGGTGTCAACCATTTCGTGAGTAGTCGTTTCAACCTCGGTAGTGCACTTCAACTCGGTTTCGGTGTCAACCACTTCGTAGGTAGTCGTTTCAACTTTGCTAGTGCACTTCAACTCGGTTTCGGTGTCAACCACTTCGTTGGTAGTCGTTACAACCTCGTTAGTGCACTTCAACTCGGTTTCGGTGTCAACCTTTTCGTTGGTAGTCGTTTCAACTTCGGTAGTGCACTTCAACTCGGTTTCGGTGTCAACCTTTTCGTTGGTAGTCGTTTCAACTTCGATAGTGCACTTCAACTCGGTTTCGGTGTCAATCATTTCGTTGGTAGTCGTTTCAACCTCGGTAGCGCACTTCAACTTGGTTTCGGTGTCAACCTCTTCGCTGGTAGTCGTTTCAACCTCGGTAGTGCACTTCAACTCGGTTTCGGTGTCAACCTTTTCGTAGGTAGTCGTTTCAACCTCGGTAGTGCACTTCAACTCGGTTTCGATGTCAACCACTTCGTGGGTAGTCGTTTCAACCTCGGTAGTGCACTTCAACTCGGTTTCTATGTCTGCAACTGCAATTGTCTCAACCTCCGCGTCAGTGTTAACATTTGTGTTTTTTCCTACCGCTGTGGTAGAATCTGCTTCGATAGTCTCGTCACTCTTGAAGGTCCCGATGACTTTCTGCATATTTTCTCCTAACACCATCAAGTCAGCAGCTTTAATATGAACAAGAAATAGCAGCTTTTGTGTCTCAAAATTATGTACACTAAGGTTAAAATTAGTGAACAGTTTGATAGTTAAATGCATGAAGGGATCCGGAGGAAAGCGCATAAAACGCCCATACATACTAACAAATAAACACAAACACATTAGATATTGTCTAAACTATTCTTATTTTATTAATTGGAAAAGTGAAATTATCACTAAATAGCTTCAATTTTATACTGTTATTTATCAACCAACACCTTATACCGGCGAACTTTATATCCCTTATCAGGCCGTACGGGGCTTCCCCCCCCCGCCACCCCCCCGAAAAAACATCTCTCGATTTCCACATTAATTTTAAATTTACTTTGGGTTAAATTATTCCGTTCTAGGTTCAGCAGTTTGTAAGCTGGAGGTAGTGGCAGGCGAGTTCAATTTATCTTGCACTATTGTCAAAACCGTATAAAAAGTGGAATTATCTAATGGTTGGAATGTTCTTAATGTGAAGGGATATTTGGATTTTTCGTTTTTTTTTTTAATTTTCTTCAAAAAAATGACAATGTTAGCGCACCTTTCGTTTCTCCAAACTGTTTCTTATCTAGGCCAGATTTCTTGCAAAAAGATCGTGATTTCTGGTTCATCCCAGCCTTTAAACGTTGGGCATTTTTTCGAGCCTCAATTTCAGCAAGATATCGTTTGCAGAGTCTCACAGCCCGATCCCTAGATCGTCTCGTCATTATCCGCTGTCTTGCATTTTGTTTACCTGGACGAAGGGTACCTGAAACATATATATGCGTTGTACTTAATAGCATACATCCATGTTTTGGCATGCGTTATAATAATTTCCCAAGAAGATTTCAAGACCCAGGTGAGCACATGGTCGGAAAGATTTGTATATAGTTGCCTTTTATGTTTTTCCAGTGTCCTTTTGTTTTTATTTATTGAAATCAACATTCAATTCTAAACAAATCGTCCAACCATGTTTTCTTCGAAGTACAATACACTTTGAACGTATATGAAAGGCGCAGCTTTTATCCTCGTAATTTATGTATTATTCATTAACCTCACTATATACGACCAAGTTTGGACATTTTTTCTATACTTTAGTGTCATATCCCGCTTCCCAGAGCACTCCTATTGTCAGTACGAGCAGTAGGAATATCATGTTTCTATCATATCAAGGTTAGAAACTGTTTGTACTGTCAATATCAGTGCTTTGAAGCACGACATTTGAGTACAGTTTAGAGAGGTATGAGCATTAGGAAATTATCACAACTGGCTGTATATACCGTACTCTAAAAAGTAATTTCTAACTAGTATGAGATTTAAGGTATCTTTTTTAATCCGTACTATGTCATGTACAACGCAACGCAAGAACGTTCAGGAACACAAGGATTGCGCCACCTATGGCCATATTGTAACCGGCACACCTCTGAGATCTGGCGCCTAACAGTCTTGATAATAAACTACATGATCTTACCTTCTCGACGTTTCCAAGGCAATGCCCCAAAGATCCAAATTAATATGAAAGCAACGACGAAAATAACGTCATCAGCAGCCATTTAATAATCACCGTGTAAAATATTTTCTTCAGATAGTTCGCTATACGTACACACTTAGTAAACGTATCAGTAAGTATGATGTGTATGTGTTTACTGTACTGTACATGTATCCTTACAATTTCGTTGTACAGTGATAAGTTCTCTGTGACGTAGAAACCTACTTTGGAAACACTTGATTGGTCCAAAGTAGAACGCACAGACTGATCCCTTCCAGATGTTTCTTAGTCCTCTGTGACGTAGTGCGAAACGTAAGATCGAGTCAACAGTTGCTATAGGCTATTATTTTTATTAGCACGTATCGGGCAGAATGACAACATAACGAGGACGCGCTCGTCGTCAACTTAAAAGATATTGTATGGCGTCGCATGCTCTAGTATACTAACTTTTGTACTTCTTACACAAATATAGAAATATGAAGCCAGAGCACGCACCCGCCGGCACGCGCATGCTTTTAATAACATGGCTTTATACTGTGCGTTCGTATACACATAATGATGATACAAACTAGCGCATTTACGCGCGCCTATTCGTTTGCTTTGCTGATAGTTTAAATTTCGTGAAACTGCCTTGCCGTATGTCAAAGATCGCGATCAAAACTGAATGTAAAGAAAGAAATTATGAAAATCCTACCAAATATCACAATTAATTTGCAGTAACAATGTCAATTATCTGTCATACGAAGAAAGAAAGCATAGCGTATTACTTAAATATGTTCATAAAAAAGTACAAAAGCAGGCGCGTATTCAGGAGGGCGTTGGGGCTCGAACCGTGCTGAGCCGGTGGCCCCGACCAAAAGGGGGCCCCGCTATACTGATGCACAGAAAAGGGGTACTTCTTTGGATAGGGAAAACTCATGAAAAAACTCATGCAAGACTGAACAAGACAATATACATATTTTCACGTGATACGGAATACGGACATCATGATCATGGGCTCATTGGTATTAATGTCTGTATTGAGCTAGTTGTGTTATTTATTATTATAATGAAAACAGAGTATATAATTTAAACCCCAATTCCAGCCCGATGTTGTAATGAGTACAACATCGGGACATATGATTTTTGAAAAATTCTAAAACAATAACCCAACACCCAACAGACTTGAAACTGCGTTCATTTGAAAAAAAGGCATGGCTTTCATATACATATAATAATAAAAGATTAGAACAAAGATGCCTTCTTGGACACAAAGTTTCAGCCGAAATTAGGCCTATGCTTAGGTTTTATTACTGTATTTGTATAGTAGTCTCCATTAACTCCATACAGTAGGGGGGCACTTGCCCACCCCCCTCCCTGGAAAATCAAAAATTTAAACAGTTCTCTAGTTATGTTCATTGCATACGGACCCATAATGCATTACTGAAATTATTGAAAGTCAAAATTCTTAGACATGAGATCTCAAAATAACCGATGTGTAAATGCAATTTGAACGGGAAATGTCTTTTCCGACGATCTAGGAGTATTCTTAATAATCATGAGTGACAACTTGCTATACGGTCAGATCACAGAAACGACCACGAAGTGTCATTTACCTCATGCAGCATGTGTTGGATGAAGTTTTAACCGCCGCCTAGTATGATTTGGATAAATAATCTCAGGCATTATTTTCTATTTATAGCCACATTTATAGTCCCCCGTCCCCCCATGATCGCCGCCCATGTCTGTAACTAACTTGACGAGATAAAAATATAATATTGCGTCTCGGTATTAATGTGAGTTATAGTGTAAGTCAGGGTTGTCCAACCTTTTGCAGAGGAGGGCCACATGGAATGATAATGATGAAGGAGGGGGCCGCATGAACCCTACGCTCGATTTTTCGATTTTTGCCCGAAGCCCAAGGCAACAAAATGTGATCACTGCGCGCGGAGCGCACTGATTTATTTTCCTTCCTGATAAAACAGATGAATAAAGTTCAGCCGCCCCCCCCCTCCGCTGAGAGAGTGTCACACAAACTGACCTGTATGCAGTTTTTTTGGACCCAGAAGGTTCGAATGATTGATTATATAGCTTCAAATTGTTATCAATAAATCTGCTCACTAAAATTTCGCACCGTAGAGCATCTTTGGCGGGCCGGACGCAACCCTGCGGCGGGCCGGACTGTGGCCCGCGGATCGTAGGTTGGACAACCCTGGTGTAAATGAATGTCAGTGGCGAAGACGTTGTTTTTTCCAGTGCAGAACTTGAGGGAAGGGGGGGGGGGGGACGGAGAACCGAGATGGATACAATATCCCTTTCCTCTTTATCCGCTCTCAAAGATAATTTACTAAATTGTACGAATGAGACTATTATAAATTCCAGGCATGTAGAATTGGAGTGTAAAAAGGTATAAGCGAAATGTAACCATAGGGAAAACAAAAGGTTAATAACTGTTGTTCATATACAGAGACATGCGCTGGGTGAGTCGGTTTGGGGAAAATTCTAAATTTCGCCCGACTGATTTATAGGTAAGGACATGAATTTTCATGGAACGGCCAGAGACGAATCAAGTATTTTACAGTGAATTGGGGGGGGGGGGGCTGAAAACGACTCTTATGTAGTGGGTCTGGGCGTGCTCGCGTTTCGGCGTCAAATGGTGAATTATTGTGTATGTTAAAAACTATAAACCAGATATGTAATTATATCTAAGCGAAAAACTGCTAATACATACTCGTGATTTCTGATTCGGCTGAACTTTTAAAACATCCTCCGACTGAACCAACCGCTCCCTAAGCGATCCACCTCCCATCCCACCGTTCTCCCCTTCTGCACCCCACTGCTTATATATATAGTTATGATACTCGAGGATAACGATCCTGAGGTAAGAAAGATTCAATGTGTCACAGTGTGTGGAGTAGTTGTTACTAAGTGGTGATGGTTCCCTTACGTTAAATCAAACTGATAGTGCAGGTAACCCACTGTACATATTATGTATCACTATATCCATCATGCATGTGTGCCTACTATAAAATGAAAAGGGCCCGAGCATGGTAATTTTGATTTATTAAGTCTCTCAAGGTTCTTACTTTTACTGTATCTAACACTTCAACAAAGAACAATATCATTTTACGCTGAATAATTGATATCACCTGAACAACGACATTTGGGATGGAACTTGCTCAATGCTGCTTGCTATCCCCCTTGTAGCAGACTAATTGTAACAGACCTTGTAACAGACTCTTTCAGTGACTTAGTGACGTACAAAACTACATGTACATAGATGAACATTAATCTGAACCAACTCCCCCTCTCGGGCCCACATTGCTTGTCTAATCTGTTATTTTTGTCTAAGATTTAAACATAGTAGAATATCATTTACTCTTCAAATTGGATATTACCTGTCTTCTGAACAATGACTTTTTGGATAAATTTGCTCAACATTGTGTTTGCTTATCCTTATTGTAATAGACTAATGCAGTGGTGAACAAGAAACAGCTTGCAACTCAATGAGTATTAACCTGAAACGATCAAACCCCCCTCCCCTCCCCCAACCCAACATGACTAATCTGTCATCGTCGTCTATGGAATCAACAATATAGCTACAGGAACAAGATATGAAATTAAGGCATAAACTTAATAAACAAGTGAAGAAATTTCATTAGATTAAATGACAAAGACTATTCTTTATTGAACTTTAAGTATTATTAACTTGCTCATTAAGAAGCATTCAAAACATTGTAACCTACACAAATCTCTTTGTTACTTTTAGGGATATGTAACTATGTGTATGGCTAAGTCAGAGTAGAAGAAATGGGGGAATTCCCTTGAAGAATCTAGAACTATGTTCTAGCTATGAACTACGCTAATTATCAATCACTCAATGAACTGAACTAACTTACATGGAAGATGACATTAAAAATGCCTCCCCACCCCACCCCCCCTCAAGCAAAGCTAGGGTATCAGGTAAAACAAAAGAACCTTATCGTGCTTAAAAAGTCTCTGTTTCCATGAATTATGATCCTGAAGTCACTGACAACCTTATTAAAGTATTGAATTTAGGCACAAAGTTAACTTTCATATGTTGTAGACCGATAAAATCCAACGCAATCAGTCCAGGTTATACTTCTATAACATTTTTAATTTTTGAGAAATGACCCTTTAAACAGCTGAGTTTTCATCGATTAAAGTGACCGGATTTATATAGTCAAATACACAAACCATTACATCGCAAACCTCGATGGGATAACAAAAGAATTATGTGACCTCAAATGACATGTTTAGAATGTAGTTCAGATTTATCAAGGAACAAATGATGTTGAATGTCATACAAGCCTGCTCTGCTCTTTATTTGGAGCTAAAAGAACATGTTTTGGTTGAGTTATTAGAATTCATAAAAAAATGGGTTGGAGTTTACTTTCAGGCCTGCACTGAGCAGCTGAACTCATCAATTTAGCTTTAAAGTAGCATTCCAGCAAGTTTTAAATATGAAGATCTCGAAATACAGAATAGCTGAAACCTGACTCCTTTTTTTTCCTTCTTTTTTTGGAGTACAATTCTGGCTGAAAGATGATATTATAATTTGCCTCCGAGCAAATCTAGGGTATTAACTAAACAAAGGACCCTGATCGTACATGCCCCACCCTGTCTCTGTTTTCTAACGTCCAACAGTGGCCACGAAGTCCCGGACATACTTCATATTTATTAAGGTGCTGCTGATATTCCCCGGCTAGAATAAAAACCACTGTTAAAAGTGACCTGACAGATTCGAACCCACCAGAGTGACCATTCCGCATGGTTGAGGCATCTCAAAGTCCCACCAAATTATTGACAATTTACTTTTTAAGCAATGCAAGACATGGATTTCTACTCCTGTTTACGATATAACCATCAACTGTATCCATGACATCTATCACATGGTAAATATGGATGCTGTACAGCTGCACACTGAACTGTGCAGAATATGGACATACTCCTTTAACATTCAAGACACTACAATTTCTGCTCTCATAGTCAAACAAATGTACAACACAACTCAGTCATCAAAGTCGACAAAATTTTCACATCTTCTGTCGTTCTGAAATCAACAAAATTCTCCTTCTTCACCACGTTCAGATTCTGTGAGATCGAAAAAGCTCTCACTGATGCCAATCCTGATGTAATCCAACAGACATTGATGTAATTGTAAATTACACTTTCCAACACTTGAATATTCTTTGCTCATATTTGAGAAAGCTAAGAACGTCATCGAGTCCACCACTCTCCGGAATTTTTGAGGTCACTCTCAAGATATTTAACTATCACGTTAAGCTCGGCTTGCAGTGTCGATATTAACCAAGCGTCCGGCGTGAGAGCACGTTTCCTTGGTATGACCAAAGAGGGTTGTTAAGAATGTCTTTAACCAATGTTACCGCACAATTTTACTTCTTCACTCACAGACAACCGCAGCGAAAGGCAGCCGAGGACTTGCGAACTTCTTCAAATTTACATCCGGCACAGCTTGTGTGAAACCACTGGTCGCAGTCATCACACTGAACCTGTTGCAGAGAGAAAGAAAAACCCATTACAGAGTGAATGAACATATACAAAACATAGCCACAAACATAGCCACAAAATGTATGCTATGAATTTGTTTCTTTTGTGTGTGTGTGTTATTTTGTCTTTAATGGCCAGGTGTTGATGACTGTATTGAGATATAAATAAACTCTTTATAACTTCTATTTCAAGTGTATTTACCTGGCTAAGAGATGTTCACATGGGAAACACAAATGGCTCCACCCTTAACTTACCCACGGTATCATGATCCCAGTTGGTCTGAGACACTCTGACGCTGAACATACTTCAAACTCTGTCGTTGTCCTCTTGGCTGAGGGCAGCACACCATCTGATTTCCTCTTTCTTGCATTGAGTTCAGTGTTTGATGAAGAGGATGTTGCTGTGGGAAGGATTGATCTCAGAATTGATACTTCAAAATATGATGTCAGAAGCAAAGTCATAATTGATATCAATAGTTACTTCAGAGTATCAGTGGTGACTAGATCATTGGTGGTGTCCGAGCTGACATCAGTGGTGAATACAACTTGAAGCAGTGATTTCAGGATTGATATCAGTGATTTCAGGATTGATATCAGTGATGTCAGGATTGATATCAGTGTTGTCAGGATTGATATCAGTGTTGTCAGGATTGATATCAGTGATGTCAGGGTTGATATCAGTGATGTCAGGATTGATATCAGTGATGTCAGGATTGATATCAGTGATGTCAGGATTGATATCAGTGTTGTCAGGATTGATATCAGTGTTGTCAGGATTGATATCAGTGTTGTCAGGATTGATATCAGTGATGTCAGGGTTGATATCAGTGTTGTCAGGATTGATATCAGTGTTGTCAGGATTGATATCAGTGATGTCAGGATTGATATCAGTGATGTCAGGATTGATAGCAGTGTTGTCAGGATTGATATCAGTGTTGTCAGGATTGATATCAGTGTTGTCAGGATTGATATCAGTGATGTCAGGATTGATATCAGTGTTGTCAGGATTGATATCAGTGTTGTCAGGATTGATATCAGTGTTGTCAGGATTGATATCAGTGTTGTCAGGATTGATATCAGTGTTGTCAGGATTGATAGCAGTGTTGTCAGGATTGATGCACAGTGATGTCAGGATTGATATAAGTGTTGTCAGGATTGATATCAGTGTTGTCAGGACTGATATCAGTGTTGTCAGGATAGATATCAGTGATGTCAGGATTGATAGCAGTGTTGTCAGGATTGATATCAGTGATGTCAGGATTGATATCAGTGTTGTCAGGATTGATATCAGTGTTGTCAGGATTGATATCAGTGCTGTCAGGATTGATATCAGTGATGTCAGGATTGATATCAGTGTTGTCAGGATTGATAGCAGTGAAGTCAGGATTGATATCAGTGATGTCAGGATTGATATCAGTGATGTCAGAATTGATATCAGTGTTGTCAGGATTGATATCAGTGTTGTCAGGATTAATAGCAGTGAAGTCAGGATTGATATCAGTGATGTCAGGATTGATATCAGTGATGTCAGAATTGATATCAGTGATGTCAGGATTGATATCAGTGTTGTCAGGATTAATAGCAGTGAAGTCAGGATTGATATCAGTGATGTCAGGATTGATATCAGTGATGTCAGGATTGATATCAGTGATGTCAGGATTGATATCAGTGTTGTCAGGATTGATAGCAGTGCTGTCAGGATTGATATTAGTGATGTCAGGATTGGTAGCAGTGTTGTCAGGATTGATATCAGTGATGTCAGGATTGATATCAGTGTTGTCAGGATTGATATCAGTGTTGTCAGGATTGATAGCAGTGCTGTCAGGATTGATATTAGTGATGTCAGGATTGGTAGCAGTGTTGTCAGGATTGATATCAGTGTTGTCAGGATTGATATCAGTGTTGTCAGGATTGATATCAGTGATGTCAGGATTGATATCAGTGTTGTCAGGCAGTGATGTCAGGATTGATATCGGTGTTGTCAGGATTGATATCGGTGTTGTCAGGATTGATATCAGTGTTGTCAGGATTGATAGCAGTGCTGTCAGGATTGATATCAGTGTTGTCAGGATTGATATCAGTGTTGTCAGGATTGATATCAGTGTTGTCAGGATTGATATCAGTGATGTCAGGATTGATATCAGTGTTGTCAGGATTGATATCAGTGTTGTCACGTTTGATAGCAGTGTTGTCAGGATTGATATCAGTGTTGTCAGGATTGATATCAGTGTTGTCAGGATTGATATCAGTGTTGTCAGGATTGATATCAGTGATGTCAGGATAGATATCAGTGTTGTCAGGATTGATATCAGTGTTGTCACGTTTGATAGCAGTGTTGTCAGGATTGATATCAGTGATGTCAGGATTGATATCAGTGTTGTCAGGATTGATATCAGTGTTGTCAGGATTGATAGCAGTGAAGTCAGGATTGATATCAGTGATGTCAGGATTGATATCAGTGATGTCAGAATTGATATCAGTGTTGTCAGGATTGATATCAGTGTTGTCAGGATTGATATCAGTGTTGTCACGTTTGATAGCAGTGTTGTCAGGATTGATATCAGTGGTAATGTCAGAAAATGTCAAAAGAAGTTAAAATAGCTAAAATTTACTAAATCTTATTGAGATGAACTTTGATGGGCTCTGGAGAAAAATTAAAGAAGTAAATAACCCAGCTCCAATAGACCTTGATGGATCAAATATCATTATCATTCAAGTTGGAGTGCACCAACTGTACACAGCAGGGACTAATTTAGTATTCACATTATGTGTAGCAGTTTTGAAGGTTCTGAATGTTTGTCTCTTAATTATAAAATACTACGAATCCTGTACACAAACCTGCTATGTGTCTTTTTCACTTGTATATCAAATTTGACCATTTTGGGATGTAATACCAGATAAATATTCCATGCTTAGCAGTTTATGTCATATGAAAAATGAACATATTCGAGACTCTCTCTTTACCTGGCTTGACTCCTGTCTGTGGAATAGATTTCCGCCTAATGTCGTAGAATCTTGTGCTGTTGTTATTCCCTCCGTTGGAAGTCCCAGCGGTACCTAGAGACATCGGTAGGACATCGTCAGAAAAGGATGGAAACTTTGGCGAGAAAGAGTCTTCCTCTTCCTCCTCTTCTAGAAGCCTCTCAACTTTGCTCTTAACTTTAGACGTAATGGCAAAGATATCTTCATCACTCTCTGGAAAAATATGAAAAGATCATAATAGGAGACACAAACCCAACACTAATCATGCATTGGTCTTTGGAAGAGAGATGACTGTCATGAACAACTTTGCCAAATAGCTAGGTTTAATGAAAATTTCGGACATAACTTTTCTATATATGAGATAGGGCATGGTTACAGCTGCTATATTTTTAACTTACCTATAGTCGAGTCCCCATCGCCTGTTACTTCATCTTTAGATGCGCTGGTGCTTCCCACTCGGCTAAGGAAGGGAAAGTCAAACTTTCGTTCGACCGTAAACGTCTTTTGTTGAGTTACAGGTTGAACTCTGCATGCGGGCACTCCCAGAATGAGTTGCTTTGGAAGAATGTTACTTGGTGGCAGCACGACACTTTCACTGAACGAAGATGTAACACAGTCGTCACCCTCTAATCGATTACTGATGGGTTCGCAATCCACAGCGCCCTCTCTCCTAGTAATCTCACTTCTCTCTCGTAAGCGTTGCTCATCTTGGTTACAGTTCTCTTTGATTTCTTGACTGTCAGCAACCTTTCCTTTAGTGCCAGATACACTTCCAACTAATCCAACATGACAGTTACTCAACAGGGAAGATCTTCTCGTCGATTTTAATTTCAAGCCATTCCTTGTTTCTTCGTCTCTTGTTTCATCGTGCGTTCCTGCGGGTATGTTCTCTATCTTCCTGACGGCATCCTTGACAGAAACGCTCAATGTTTTATTTAAGTTTCCATTCAATGTCTTGTTGGATTGGTTGTGATTATAGCTGCCCAAAGGTTGTCTGTTGGAAGAAGCATCATCAGCGAGTGTCTTAGATGGGCTTTTCTTACAGCTACTTAACGATCGTCTGACCGAGGGACTGCAAACAGGTTGTTGTTCCGTGACCTCTTCTATCTACACAGTATCATTTCAAGCCAAAGAGAGAAAAGGAGATAAACATCAACTATGTAAAGTTGCATGAGTTCTCTCACATTGAATTACCATTTTCAACACTATATTAAGATATCTTCACATTACAATGCGTTTCTTCAGGTGAAACATATATTTTTTTATCGTCATTTTGCCCCGAAATGTTAGATTCCAGAATAAATAACAAAGGTACTGCTTAGTCTCCAGTTTACACAAGTACTGTACTTTAGAGGCAACTTATTGTTTTTTTCACTTCAAAAACTCGCTTTTTCTTTCTTACAAAAATTTGGTTGTCCAGGAAGCAATTACTTTATATCTAGAGTTGTTTCCATTATTTATTCATTTTCTTGCCTTTCTCCTTTCTCCTTTTTTGTTTTATGCTTTTAGTTGGCAGTGATTTTTCTACCAACAAATATGAAATCGAGATTTATGCTAAGGTATAGATGATTTCAGACTATGTATTTGGTTTTCTACAACTCTATATGAACCTGTAGAACATCATGCATTCACCTACACAACTGTGAATAGGGGAAACGGTTGACCCAACTCGGTCATGGCCTGCGAAAGTGATTTTTTAAGTTTGTAGATATATATAAAACGAGTCTCTCACCTTGAATCTAAATTCAGAGTTGGGTTGTTTAGCTACTTCGCATGGTTTAACTCTAATCCCTTGAAGATGGCCAAAGGTTACAGTGTCACCGACAGAAAGGTGGATGGAGCCTTGAATCTGTAGCAAATTTGAGTTATATAATAATAGTGATATAATTTTTCCCTCCCTTTATTTATCGTTAATCATCAATGTGATCAGAAACTTGCATATGATTAGTAAAATAAATTCTTCACTTTTTATATGTATATTACACGGAACAACATTGCGAGAACATACATACAAGTAGCAAACAGATAGGGTAAAAGGAAAGAGAATCGAAAAAAGCCTAATTGAATAAATCAGGACATAAGGAAAAGGCATTCCACAGCTCCACAAAAGTAACTTTATGTTTTCACAATCTGCAAGTTCTCAAATAGTTGAACCTTTCAATACTAATTATGAATTTAAATTTGAAGAAAAACTCATAGATAATTGGATTTCGTTCTTTTTGTTGCAATTATAAATATAGTATTTCATATGAAGTATGAGAAGTATAGTGTTACTATAATAGGTACTGTAACAGGGATCGCTCAGGCACAAAAATGTATGTTTTTTGAAATGATGAATGGACACCGAAACGTACATTCTGCAAGACTTAAGACTGGACAAAAGTTTGCAAGGCTTGACATCCTTCTCATAAAAGTAATTATGATACAACTAAATATATCTTAGACATGTGGAAGCGCCAAAGACGAGTGACATGTATTGTATTAACAAGAAATAATGAACTAGTCTGAAATGGTTTTCCTTTTTGAAGTTTTCTTCTGATAGGTATCGATTGATGACTGACTGATTGATTGCTTGATTGATCGTTATTTCATGACATTGATAACATAACAATGGTGGTACCCAACCGCAATGATAACAATGATTCTGGAAATGACAATGATGTAAATTAATGACAGTGAAAACCTGAACTACAGGTCCAATAAAAGTTCTCTATAAAGTACTGATCAAGTTTTTCATATCAAAATAGTGAAAAAACATCAATGATAGAGATGATGAAAATACTGACATACTGGTGAAAGTATTTGTGTTGTAATAAGAAAGGTAGACAGAACCTTTAAGTTTTGTACAACAATCTGTAATTTTACAAACTGTTTTGGCAAATTATAAAATGTGCAACATTAAAGGGATATGATCCCTCGTGTTCTTTGTCTATCATTACAACGTGCTCCACATTGCAAGGTGCCGACAGTTACTACAGTGATTTGTATGTATGTATTTTAGATCCTCCTGCAAGCAGGAACTCACGAAGAAGCCATCATTGGCTTATCAAAGCCGTAAGCTGACCAAAGTCAGTCTCTTAGATTCATATTTTAACGTCCATGTGATTAAATGAATTGTCAATTGTCAACAACTCTGTAACTGGACGACATACATTAATCTTGGAGTGACTCAAACTCGGGACCTTATGATTGAAAGGCACCGTCGTTAACCACTGAGTTAACACTCCCTAATTTAGCTATGGAAGGTTGCATATTCTATGAACAGTACACCTTTGGGGTAGGAATACAGCATGACAATACTTTTTTGTGCTGAAGTTTATTTTCATGGCGAGAGAGAACATTCGGTTGTAAACGCAAGCGGTTGCTAAAACATTCTGGAAACATTACCTTTTTATCATTCACAAATGTTCCATTTACACTTCTGTCTTGAACGGTTAATTCCACCTTTCCATTTTCTGTTCTCGTCTGAGATATAATAGCATGTTCCCTGGAGATTAACTTAGGATGTAGTGACGAGTTGATATAACAGTCAACAACCATGGAGTTGCGACCGATGACAGTCTCATTTTTCAATAACCTGAAAGAAAACATGAATATAGTTCTTCGATCATCTTTACTTTTAATCACTTAAACTCCTAAAATATTTCCAGAGCAACGTGATCATGAAGATTTGTTTATAATTGGTTCCTATTTTGATACTTTGCAAGGCTGAGAGCTGTACATTTTCCATGAAACACCTTCGGAGGCTGTTTGCACCTGGTTGCCAAATTCAGAATCTACCTTGCATAGCATTGCTTAAAAAAATGTCTTTACAAAAAACTTGAAGAAATTAAATGTCAACTATTTCACATCATGCTAATTATATTTTTGACAAGATAATTTTTGACATCAAGCAGAATGTGCAAAAGGCTTTGAATTAAAGGCATTGAAGACTCACGCCAAACTGTGTGCCATGCTCTGAAAAAGTTAACTTTCCATTGTTTGCAAGTGAAGTTTTCTGCTTGTCGCTACAAAATGCAGACAGTAATGAAACGTAACACCTTGTTATCTTTAGCTGGACCTGAGATGTCCATCGCTGTATTGTTTGTACACTGTGCTGTGGGTATTGACCGCAGCTCTATGTATTCAGGGGCGGATCCAGGGGGGGGGGGCCTGGGCCCCCCCTTTTTGAAAATCCTGAATTTTTTTTTACCGCGTTCGAGGGAAAGGGCCCCATGCGTGATGAAAAAATTAAAAGAAAAAAAATCATATGAAGTCTCGAAGTGTGAAAATTATTTGTATACAAAAATGTAGGTGTTGGGTAGGGTGAGCCGTACGGCACTTTGGAAATTTCAGGAAATACCGAGCCGATTCAGGAAATTTTGGATTCCATTTCGGGAAAAACAAATTTTGAGTGTGGAAGCACTGAGCACGATGCACTTTTAACGTACGTTCGCGGCAGTCCGGATCAGTGGCGTCGTGCCCATTGGGGCCCGGGGGGGGCACAGCCCCCCCCAAATTTTGTCAAAGGTGTCATAAAATTTTGTCATAATTTAAAAAAAAAAGTGTTTTCGAACAGTGTCAGCAACTGAATTTCTTGTAGGGCCTACGAGGAATAGGGCTTCTGTTGACTGCTTGGTCAATGGTTGTAAATTGTTGGTATTCAGTCAATCGAAACAGTTAAATAATTACTGGTTGATAACTAATGAACCAAATGTGCCATCAAC
>JAIPMN010002544.1:26692-53552 GCA_020650975.1 Apostichopus californicus
AAGGATGTGGAGGGGGGGGGGGGGTGGGTGGTCAGTGGGACATCCACATTCTTCCATCGTTAGTTAACTTTACGCAAAAATGCGTGCACAAGTACGGTATTTGTTAGCATAACCTTGCCTAAGTTAGAGTCTATAATATGCCACCAATGGACGTCTAAAAGCCTCTTATTTTCTGAGAAAAACCCACTGACCATCTGCCCGAACCTGCAGGGGCACACATCTTCAAAATTTCAAAACTTTCGACTTTGAATTACGATATCGAAGTTATCATCTGCTGATACAATTTTGATATCAATCAACGCATTCGAAATAATTACCTCTAACTTACACAAAACAAATTCGATTATAAGTATGCTATTATTTATTAATTAGTGCACAAAGCATAGAATTTCTATGTGGTCATTCCCCAACCATCCCACCCCCTTCCATCGACAGTCGAGGGGAAATGGATCAGTAGGGGGATTTGTTTACATTTTACATTCAGTCGGGAAAGAAATAGACCAACTGTGCTGTTCATGATCTAACCCCCCTTTTCAACCAAACACAAAACTTCAAGACCTAATTGCACACCTAATTTATGGCCTACATATGCCTCAAACCGCGCCATTTGACATCTACACTTAGAGGAGGGGGGGGGGGGGCTGCCAGGCCCCTTCCCTACATGTGAGTCGACCTAACGAACCCCGTGGCTATATTTATTTTGGATGGAGTAAATTATTTTGATGGATTAATTTAATTTCGATGGAGAATTTTTTTTCTCGCGTTAAATTTATTTTTGGTGTAATTTAATGAATTTAGTTTTATATTTAGTTTTTGTTTTGCGGTAATGGACGCCCACATGGCTACACCCCCTGCTTTATAAATTCCTTCATGGGTGGGACGATCTAATTTAAATGACTTAATATGGCAGTTTGTTTTGCTGCGAGCATCGTATCGTATCGTGTTATAAGACATTGTAAAAGCCATGTTGTGTAAATGCATTGGAGCGTGCAAGTGAAAGTGCATGGCAAAGTGCAACTGCGTAGGGATTCATCATAAAACATTGACAGCGTACACGAGACGACATGCAACAAAATGCTTATACATACAGGAACAGGATATTGTCAATGTTAGCCGAGAATATGTTTTTCAAGGGCTGGTACTATATACAGACAATTACTAAATGGCGTAAATGACAAAATGATCTTCAAAGCTAGGCGTACCGCAAAGTGATAAGGCGTACCACAAAGTGATAAGGCCTACTGTTCTGACAAGTGGTATAAGAAATAGGTGAGCAATTGTAATTATTGACTAGCCACGTATGTTTTGCTCCCATGGAGTTCGCACAGTACAATACGGTACTCACTGTCTTACATAATCAGCGGTGTATAAATAATGACGTCGTCAAAGAGAGAAGTGGGAACTAAGTGAAGGGGGAGGGAGGGGGGGGGGGGTAGGCAGACCAAGAGACTTCCTTAACCTTTCTAGAAAGAAATGTTATTGGGACTGAAAGTAATTAAGTAACCATGTCGGTGCGTTGCTATTTATACATGATATATTTTTGCATCGTGACAAATGGCTCCCAGGGGTGAATCAAGGATGAATGACCCTTGGGCCGTTTAAGTCGATTTTCATGTCGGGAGTCAGTGGGTCATCTCCCCATGAACAAAACGTATACGTCAAATAATGCATACTAAGTCATATTTAGACTATAGATTTATAAATATATATCTAAACCGGGTAAACCCATGGTTGCACTATTGTACCCATCCATCCGCCCTGGATCCGCGCCTGCACAACCCCTCCCCTCTCCCCCTCCCCCTCCTTACTTCACTCTACAGGCTATGAATGCTCAAATTCAATATTGTCCTTATAGTTAGTTATAAGCAGTGGCGGACTGGCCACACTGGAATTTGGGCAATGCCCGGTGGGCCGGTGGGTTGGGGAGCCTGGTAGAAATTACAGCCCATTTTCACAGTAGTTAATAGCATACAGACGGGCTGTGTAGAAATATATTTTTAACTGTGGGAATCAGCTCACGGAATCACCATGTTAGTTAGTCTGTTAGTTCGTAACAAAAGAACGTGCTATTATAGCAACCCTATACTAATGGATTTTATTTAGGTTTTGTTCAATATTTTTCAAGCATGTTGTCACAAAATGCTTGAAAAACTAAATAAAATCCAGTCTCTAACATATATTGTTGTCTATTATTGTTTACGTTTTTATCTTTCCTCAGTTTAATCAAGTGTTGCTTCTGGAAAATTATTTTTGGGTCATTTTAAAGGATTATTGTAACCTACAAAATTGAGAAATATAGCACCATTTTGCATCTTAACCTCAAAAAACTTTCAATGACCCCTCCCCCAGGACGGCAATCACTATGTAAGTAGCATATAAATGAATGGGCCGGTCTAGGTGGAAAATACCCAGTCCGCCCCTGGTTATAAGATTTGCATTCCATCTATAACTTCGATCGAGTTAAATATTTGAAAGTAATACCATCGTCAGCCCTCAGTTGGAAAGTAACTCGACATTCAAATGTAGTCGTACACGGGAGCAGGCATGGGGAGATTTAGACGGGCGACAAACTTGTCGGTTTAAGTTTGTGCCATGCGTGCACGATGTTAGGCAATCTGAGCCAAAGAACTGCGCACACACGTTTAGAATATATTACATGGACAGCCTTTATATCAACATGACATTGGTAATGCGGCGACAGTCACTCTGTTCGAAGACAAGACACCATCCGATATTGAGTCTGTCTACGTATAAAGCCAGCCCGA
The DNA here is from genome assembly GCA_020650975.1 of Apostichopus californicus. Classification (NCBI taxonomy): domain Eukaryota; kingdom Metazoa; phylum Echinodermata; class Holothuroidea; order Aspidochirotida; family Stichopodidae; genus Apostichopus; species Apostichopus californicus. The sequence goes on from JAIPMN010002544.1 coordinate 29,458, forward strand.
GTTTACTGTACGCGACTCACTGTAAGCCGCAATACCACCAACCCCCCCCCCCCCCCCCCCGCCTACGACCTGCACACGGATACCAAAGGTGGGAGGGGAGGGACGCAAACCCCGTTTGATTTAGGTATAGGGGCTGAACTCTTATGGAAGGGCCAGAGGCGAATGAAGGATTTCGTAAGGGAGGGAGTATTGCGGCTGTGTCCCTTGGGTCGTTGCAGGCGTTTCCCGGCAGGGGGTAAAAACTTAATTGGAATCGACGTTCAAATTGTACAATAGTGTATTCTGAAGCATATCTTTGCTATAAAAATTTGGTAATAATTAGCACTTAACGTAAAGTTGTGCTTATAATTACTCCTACATTTTGGTACAGTGTGAGGTTGAAAAGGTACACCCATAGTACACCTTCAATACACCAAAAGCAGTGGACTAATTGATTCTTCCCCTGCTAAAATAATGTAAAACAAATACCCCGAAGAAACCAATTCCCCTTGTTTGCGCGCGTCACTGACGGCTCGTGACCATGTGGTCATGGCAACGGTGTCTCTATACTGTATCACGAATCCTTTGAAAAGATCACCGCACTAAGCACATGATCTAAACCTAAAAGCTGAAATATGATAATAATTAACTAACTAACAAAACCTGTTTCCCTTTCATAGGTCTTGAATGAAAAACAACGCTGTGATTTCTGCAGACTGCGAATTCTTCGCAGTCTGCATAGTTGTAATGAAAAGGATTGTGGTCAAGATTTCCGTTTGACCAGTAATACAAATAGAGCTATACGGGTCGATGATCACATTAGAACTCTTTTGTGTAATGAGATTCAATGACGGAGAGACATGAAGATACTGTACAGAAACAAAGGTCGCTATTAGCTTTTAAAGCAGCAAATTGCCTTTGGTTAACATCTTTTCTTTTTTTTACAAAACATACCGAACCATTATTCAAAGAAACATATTGCAATTTCATCAAAATGTATACAATGTCATATATTTTATGTATAAAGTAGATTTAATGACCCCCCCCCCCCCCCAAAGAAACCCTCCAAAAAACGGGAAAACCAATGAGCTTTTGTAGATTTTTTCCAAACTATTGTCGTTCAGACGCTAGGCCTATTTCATATTGATTAGAATGATTCACATTATAAAAAAAAAATTATTTGGAAACCTTTATTGTGTGAACAAAAATAACAATACATAAAAAATCTTCAATTGAATAGTCAAGCCAAAGACGGAACTATAAGGGGATTGACCAAATTGTCCTGACTAAGCGTATATTAGGTCATGCAGCGATCGGGTATCAAGCTTATATATGTAGGTAACAGTCATATTATATTATCCTAGGGCTGTATGTAGTCAATACCAAAATGTGACCTTAATTACTCCGTTGTCATTTAAAATGTGTTAAAGAGAACCTTTATAAATACCTACCTATTTTAAATACGTCAGCACCCTTAAGATCCTTCATGGCAACCAAAAGTACTCCAAATGAATTGATTACTCCAAAGACAGTTCCATTGGTCCAACACGAGGCCGCACATACTAACCAGGCATATAACCCTCCATCTGGAGGGGAATGGGTTACGCCGTCCCTCATGACACTGATCTATACCAGCAAAGGTGTAACTGAAAAGATTATTTTTTGCAACTCTAGTAACGGTTTGTTAGACTATATATGTACCGTAGGGCTCCAAAGTTCAAGGTTGTCGTTATATCTATAACTAATTGCCATATATACAAACAAATACAAACAACCACAGTATTATTGGTACGAACAACACACAATCATTCATTTGAATGAACAAGGATCACTGTCATGTGGAAGTCCGTCGAGGTTCAAAGTTTCTCCACTTTACGATGCATATAACATGGCGACTTTCTGTGTCTTCATTGAACTCCATGCCGTCCATGTTAGAAATTAATCAGGTAAAATGGTTGATTTCGTAGATGTCGATTCTCATGGCTCTGGGAATCAACGGTTGTTGATTTCATTAGCCCCGCTCATGTACATGGAAAACTGACTAATGGGCTGCATGTTTAGTTCCGTGTCGTACGCTACTGTTACTCGAAGAACTACTCAGTAGCCTACTGTAAAGCGATCTTTGTGTGAGAAATCAGCTGTTTTGTGACGTAACAGAGTATTAACAGAGTATTTCGCAATCGCAAGTAGGCTACACCGCGCACATGAATAAACAGTGATACAACGAAGTGAACAAGTTGCATCACGTAGGAGTCGCATAACAGTTGGAGAATCAGTAACATATATGTCTTTTGTGATTCCGTTAATTGAATGATGCAATGCGTGACAGTGAAGTACCGTACTCGAAGAGTTGAAAACATATTCGGTACAAGAATGGTAGTATCATATGGAAATAATTTATGGATACAGGTATCCGTTTGCCTATTGTGGTTAGCACTATAGTTCAGCGTGCACTGTATATGTATGACCATTGTATGCAAATCGAGTCCGTATAAACTTGGGAGTGTGTCTCTTATCTCCAACCTTGGTTATCTTTCTGTTTACTGATACACACTTCCCGGACGTAAATCGCATTATTAGTCCGGCCTTTTCGGGAGGCGTATCACGAGACTACTAGTTCGGCTGTGTCACTCTACGTGAACCGAAATTATTGAGTGCGGAATAGGCCGTTACAAATAATGTGTGAAATAGGAGCCTATCCTTGCGAAATAATCGTAAACCGGTTTGTGTGCGTATGTGTGCGTGGGTGTGTGAGGGGGGGGGGGGGATATGTTCACGTACATAGGCGTAAAAGACCGCGACGAGTGTTAATGGCGGTGAAAGGGTATCGTGATGAATTGATCTTTTGGTTTGCAACAATTCCCGCAGTCAAAACTCCTTGATCAAAATTCGGGGATGTTTTGCTGTTATATATATACTTGTAAAGCACGCTCCCGAAATGTACAGTGATTGCTAGAAGTTGAACTATGCCTAACCTTGCAATAGCCACGAGAGCCTTTGTAATCTAGCTGTAAAAACTAGTATAGTACAAAGTTGAATGCCTCTCAATTGAAGCTTGCAGTGTCAAACCACAAAACCGCAACTTTCAGAGTCGATTTTCACCAACGGAAGCTTCAGAAAAATTAAAAAGAGGCTGAATCCCGGAATGCTTTCCTCGGCGGCGGATCCAGGATTTTGTAAAGAAGGAGGTGCGACCCTGGATTCATGGAATCCGACTCCCATGTAGTAGCTATTGGGTGTCACCCCAACCAAAAACAATAGACGTGAAATGGTGCATTCTGGGAATATATTTTAGTTGAGTTATAAATATCGTATAGTGATATAATAGTCTATAGTTATAGGTCGTAAACATAAGGTTATGCTTATGAAAGATTTGTTCACCCCACACCCCCTGATTCATCACCTGCATAATTCCACTTGAGTACCGTTTGACGGCATTAAATTCAACTTGATCCCCGGCCTTCTCTGTGCCATGAGACACTAACACGAACATGTTATGACTCTAGGCGTGTCCTCCATACAAAGTTCCCGCGCACTTTATATACAGCCATTAACAGGTTACCGCTAAGATAGGCTGTCCTTAATTTTCAAATGCCTGAATAGAACATATGTATTAGCATATACGCTGTTTATCATGCACTTGGAAGCATGCCGGCTATCATATTGAAATCTAAGCCATGCTTCATATCTGGGCGCGCATTATATAGACGCATTTTTATATCCCCTACTAGGAAAATGTTGTCTCGACGCTTTACCACATCTCGGACAAAAGTGATGATAATTCCTAATGCATGTTTCTCGATTATCTCTTCTTTTAACCGTCTGCTCTGCGAACTCAGATAGCGCGCGTATATAATTTTGGCCAATTAAGCATTTGAAGTTTTGTGCGCATGAAAATTCCACACAGAGACAACGCGTGCGTGTCAGCTGTCTTCGGACATGTGATCCAAACATTTGCTGCAAACAGCCGCAATACGGTTTTTCAGTCAGCGAGTTCGAAAACTCGACTCATTCCCGCAGTGCAGTACATACAACCTCGTCGTAGGCTACTAACAACTAACAGCGTATATCTGCATAAAAACGAAGAAAACACTTAAAAAAAGGTGGAGAAGAAATAATTAACTCTAAACAGTTGGAAAGAAACTGGCGAAGAAAACTATTTCAATGCAACGGCTGGCTATAGCCTTTTAAATTTAAAAATAGTAAGAAAAATATTTCATGGTCGGGCATTTGTTGGCATATAAGGCTAGTAATTTGTATATATGCAACAGTACACCTGGGACCCTTTCATGTAGTGTGTTAATAAACAAAACGTGAAATCGCTCTCAGCACACGGTGGACCGGTCCACATAGGATACGAAAGGATATGTTTATTCAATAATCACATTGATCATTAGGATTGTGAAGTTCAAGTTCTATGTCTCCCTTAACTTGGCCTCGGTTGGGATATTAATTAAGGAATTTCACGTTAATAAACACATGCAATAAGCTACTTTAAAGTACGGTAATATATTTTACCAAGCCATGCCAAGCTTTAAATTTGACCTTGAACTAATATTGCAATAGTTCAAACAATGGCCGAATCCTGTAGTGGCCTCACCTAATAAAGCTTGTTTAGCGAGTGTCATTAATGGATATAATATAATTAATTGATCCGTTCGATTTTAGGCATATGTATATTTTCTTTTGCCCTTTTGACACTGGTTTTTTCATATTACTATAGATCATATCCAAAAACAGTAAATCGGAAATTTGTGAAATTTATCACGGTTTTCTTAATTTGAAGACGAAACGTGACTGGTGAAGCTATAATAGCCTATATTTTCATAGTGTTAATTGTGTTATGGTAGGACACCCATACAGCTGTAGGGCTAATTAAGGTCAAGCGCACTGTCAATATATTAGTAAAGGGCCACAAAATGTAAACTAGCTTAATTAACCTTGGAATAAATAACCTGGTATGACGACACGTTCAAGGAAACTGAAATATCTCCTTTTGCAATATATTGATCTGGTAATCTATAACCTCTTCAATTGATGAGCTTCATATATTGAAAGAACCTTTTTTTTTAAATACATAAGTGTTATTCAAAGGCATCCTGCACCGACAGTGATTGTATTAAATGGCAAGTCTTGAGGAATCATCAAAATTAATTTTCCTTTGCTAATCCCAGGTTATCTTGGAAGTTGTTGTAATAAAGCTGCTTTATATGAAGAATATTTATTTGACTCTTGTGGGCCCCTTATGTGGATCCCTTATGTACTCCACACGCTGTGGGGTGGTATATATATAGAATGAGAAGTAGGGGCGGTAGACCGGAATGGGACCGTAGATGAATGGGTCCGTTTCCGAGAAAGGGCAAAGCTAAAATGTTACCAAGTGATATAGACACGGTAGATCGAGAGTGCAGTTGTTGCGAGTAGACAGGTAAGAGAGGAATGAGATAAATTTAGTACTTTGTTTTTATGGATATTCTCACTTTTGTTTACCATGCAAAGAATTCGTTAAAGCGATACGGCAGTGCAGGACTGAAGTTTATAGCTGAATAAAACTGCTTGTAATTAGTTTGCATCCTTTATGAGTCAGCAACAGATACCATCATGGCAATTTAGCTGAAAATGGCCATTGTTTTTTGTGTGTTAAAATGAATTCATTTATCCAGGGAAGGAAAAATATTCTTACAAACAAGTTTTCATCTTGATGGGAATTTAAAGAGAAGAACAAATATTTCAAATATGTCACATTTCAAAGATAAATCAACATTTTTTTTTTAACAAGATGGAAATTTTTGAAGAACATCCGTCACAATGACAAAACACAGACCACCTGTTACAAACCACTTCATGGACGTAAGGGAGAGTTTACCAGGTAAAAATAAAAGTCAACATTAAAAAACAACCATATCTCGAGACTATCAGAGACGACTCACAATGTAGACTATTCAATTTTCTTTTCTATATACTTTTACACGTTGTCGACTATATGAACATCCCTTTAAATATATATTTTTACAAATACTGATTTTTATTGTGCAAAAGGGCCTGACGTTTTGATCCTAGCAGGATCTTCTTCAGAGGCTGAATGACAAGTAACAGTAACAGAAGGGACAAATACACACACAGAGAATACAGATAGGTTAATGAGCAGGGTGAAAACAAAAAGAGATTGATGTAAGAGGATCGGTAGACAAGGGATTGAGAGAAGAAACAAACCAATAGAGGGAGAAGAGGAGAGGTAGAAGATAAACTGTAGAGGATTAAGGGAAGAGTAGGGATTACAACTAGAGAAGGACAAAGACAGAAAAGTGTGGAAAAAAAATAACCTGGTACAACAATTAGAAATATTACAAGGAGACAATTTTTGTAAGGAAGAGGTTTTTTATTAATATTATCTCACAGATAACTTTACTGTTTTCACATTAAAATAATAAGTATATGAACAATACCGATTGTATACATTATACCGTTATCACGTGGTACTGAAATGGTCCAAACAATAGCTGATAATTAATAATTAATTGATATGCTGAGCCCTACTTTCAGCATAATTAGTAGCACTCGGAAGTAAAGAATAGGACACAATAGAATACAGACATTACAAGAAGAACAAGAGATCACATTCATGGAATAATCATATTTATCATTGTACCGGCTTCCACCATAACATAGACACCGGGGTGGGGATGGAGGGGGGGGGGAAAAGATGTCACTGGGGAATTTTGTTTCCTAAGTTTCAGTTTTGAACTATATTCCCGTAGGGTTTGGTGATAATTGTACAAATATACAACATGTAATCGAAAGTTAGTCTATTTACTGGATACATGCCCGTGGATTTCGTCGTTTACCAGTAGACAATCCAAAAAGAACTGGCATTTTTCTGCCAGTAAACACACGTATTGCTTGTAACAATTTAAGCTTAATACATGAGAGAAAATGGTCACAATGCATATGGAAAACCCCTATCAGCCCCCACCACCTCCCCACCCCCTTCCTCTCTCGATGACGATGATGATCATGAACTTTTTGTTCATACCGATACTAAAATAGTTCTTGTCTATCTCACAAAGTATTCTTATGTCACATTAACTGTCACAGAATAAAATTATCAAGTATAAACTAGCAGAACCTTTCTGTTCAAAATACAACTGACTATTTATTTTTTTTTTTCCTTAAATTTGCAAATTGCTCAGTACTGTGAACATAAATGTTTAGGCATACAACCGGCCTTCTCTGTTACCACCTGCAGATAAAGAAACATTTCTCAACAACTTGTATTATATTTTTAAATTAATTTCAAAATGTGAAATATTAAATCCTTTCAAATTGGTAACTTCTCTTTTCCACAGAAGTACAAACTAGATTTCAGACACAAAACAAGAGACAATATTAAAGAGTGAATGTCCGTTTTCAAATGCAAAACCAGCAACAACCAAAAGATGGGATGCATATTACAACCCCAAATGATACAAATGTTTTCCAGTGGCACAAACTTTCACTGTTTCAATTATTATTATTAAAAGTTACTTTAATTTGTTGTCTATTGACAAGAAAAGAAAACTTAAAATGTTACTAAAGGAGCAAAATAATCCAGGCTACTTGAGGATGAAAAATGTTCTTCTTTCGATCTTTCTTCTTTTTTTTTTCTACACTAGCAGGACAAGTGTAATTTAGAGGGCCCATGAACAACATTAAATGCTTGAAACGTGAAATTTTTTAGTCATTGTCCCATACCACCTCTCCCCGTTATTCCCCCAACCCCTCCACCAGTCAATTCCCCAAAGTAAGCCAACATAATTTCTAGGGGAACGAAACTGTGATTACTTTAACCAATAACCTAAATAGAAACATGATACTTTTATGATTCTTCTTGGAAATTTGAAAACTTTCATGAAATTGAGATTTACAACAAAGGAAAAATGCAAAGAGTGTGATGAGAAATTTTACTTGTTTACCATCACATTCTTATTCTTTTCATTGCAAAATAACACAGAATATTGCCTTCTGATTCTAATATAAGCTGCATAACATGTTGGGTTGTAACCTTTTGTGGGGTTAGTTAGACCATGTTTTAAATTATTCATAGCCACACATAATTGCATACCCTTCTATTAGTCACTCTAATATCTCTCTGTGGCTAAAACCAGTTGGCTGGTGGTTCCAAAACAAAACCTGTCCAAATTATATTAATTTAATGTTTAATCAATGTAACCGTTGGTGGCCATTAGCTATCATTGTGTCCCACATATTTTAATGTAATGTTGTTGAATCATTTTATTTGCACCAATTTGAATGTAATGGCATTTGACATTACACATTGTGCCATTCTGGTGGACCTAGGAAATTAAAATTTTTTAACTGTCTGGCATAGAAAATTTTGTGTCCCACACATTTAATGTTGTATTGTTCAAAACAGGGCATTCTATTGTTCCTGGTGTGATTCTGGTGGATCAAGGTGACAAACAGGTACCATCTTACAGGTACAGCTTTACAGGGTAAATTCACTCACAGAATTCATTTATATCTTGTTAACCATTCAAAAAAGACACTGTTATCAGTCCCCGTTCTATTTCTATAAAAATTTCTTTTAATTTTTGAGAAATGGCCCCCAAAAAATTTAGGTTTACCAATTAAATTGAATGGACCACATAGTCTAATCATGGAGCTATAAACATAGTTCCATGGTCTAATCAACAGACAATTAATCCACTGGTTTCTTCAGATGCAACACAAAGCAGCTCAATGGGAAAACATCGGCCTTTGATAGCCTATAGTAAATGGCATGTTTAAAATGCATTACTAACTTGTCCAAGGACAAATGGTATTAAATGACAACCATGGGTTCTCTTCTGTTTAACTGAAGTTAAAAAAGAACTGGTTTCAGTCTATAGCAATAGATTAAACTGAACATTTAGGCCTTCCTTGAGGGAGCTGATGCCAGACATCAAATTTAGTCACACAGGGAGCATTTCAAGAGATTTACTTTATGCTGACGTGAAGATCTTGAATAGCTATAGAAACCTGTACTAATAACCCTCATTCTTACTACTTTTTTTTTATTCTTTCCTTGGACTATGGCATATCAAGACTATCATTCTGCCTCAAGCCATTTAAGGTAGCATGAAATTAATTGCAGGTACATATCCAAACTGCCAGATATGTTACAAGGAGTAACTCTGGACCCTCAGCATTATTTGCAAACACAATAGTTCCTTTTGTGACAAACAACAGATCTTTGTTTGTAGGTTGCCTTAATTCCAACTTGAGACAAGTGACCCCCCCCCCCTCATAGAGTATCTCCTACAGTTCACTTTTACTAACAAGATGCAAAATTAATAAAGTTTCTAGAGATCTTTGGAAATCTCTTTGTGACCTGATATTCTACAAAATTACAACCACTCACCCCCACCTCTCCCAGGAAATAGAAAAGCAAGAAAGAGATAACAAAATGGTTATTTCAGACACAATCGTCATCAGAACGTACCAAAATCAAACAAAATAGCATCGTAGTTTAGCACATGGATGTCACTGGCCACTTAAAAAGAAAATGGGGAAAATAAAAGAAATGTGATACATTTTAAAGACATTTTCCTTTTTACAGTTTAGCATTATACCGCTAATTTACAATATCAACACTAACGAGTCAGTTGTGTATATCAAAACATTCGGGCTAGTATGACAGTGTTCTGTGCTGGCAGTGGAATACACAGAGGCTTAGATCAGGAGGGGTTGGGAGATGGGGGGGGGGTGTTGACATACATGCTAAGGGGACATGAAGTGGTGAGGGGAATGGGTAAACACTGAAATTGACTATACCACTGTGTCATCCTTCAAAACTCCTGCTGTAAGTGATATGCCACCTAAGGAAACCAAACCAACCATGAAAGACCCTGTTAACATTAGACCATGAGTATGGTGTTGAACCCTGCAGTGTTAAATTTTAAATTGAATTTGTAACGTCGACGTGGTTGAGACCCCACAAAATGAACCCCAGGACCTAGCGAGGATCAGATCCCGCAAAATGAACCCACGGACAGACGGAGGATCAGAGCCCATAAAATGAACCAGAGGACCTAGCGAAGATCAGATCCCGCAAAATGAACCCACGGACAGACGGAGGATCAGACCCAAAAAAATGAACCCGAGGACCTAGGATCAGACCCCGCACTCAGCAGTGACCTTCAACTTACATTGTTGATTGCTACTCATGTACTTATGTAAGAAAACAGTAGCAGACATCAATCACATGGTTTATGTTTTTGCGCCTCGTCTTCTGGTAAGAACTCCCATCCTCCCTTCCTGTTCAGTAAATCGCGAGAGGAGAGTCCGATACCAAGAACGGGGCCAAATCTTATCGTGAGGGGCTTCAAAATCAATTGTATGCCGAACACCGTACGTAGGGTCTGACCCATAAACGCTGCTAAAATACTTAGGAGGATTGATGACAAGAATGTGGTGTATTGACTAGAGAAAAGTTAATACATTAATAAAGGATGACTATAAAAGCCATTTTGGTAAAACACATGCAATCGTTCACAAAGGCACAAGTTCTGAATAGATGATGATACGTCGTCGTCACTCCATTACACTACTTCATTTACATTGTAAAATATATCACTATACTATGCATTATATATCTCATGTACTTAATCATAACAAAACCATTGTCACGGATTCTTGGAAGGTTAATTTTTCAAACTTTTTCATTAATTTTATCTCTGTTTGATGAACATCCTAAATTATCTTTGATTTAATGTTTAATACTTAGAAGTCACATATCCTTCCTTGTCTCTCCTCCATTCCTCACCACCTAGCCTTCATCCCAAACTGACCATTAAAGGTATAATAATGTATTTTAGATCCTCCTGCAAGCAGGAACTCGCTATCAAAGTCAGTCTCTTACATTCATATTTAACGTCCATGATTATGAATTGTCAATTGTCAACAACTCTGTAACTGGATGACATACATTAATCTTGGAGTGACTCGAGCCGGGAACCTTATGATTGAAAGGCACCGGCGTTAACCACTGAGCTACCACTCTGCGATGACAAGAATGATATTAGACCTGAAATAACATGCCAGTGATATTCCACTTTTTACCAACTTAACCTCATCCCTATCTAGGACATATCTGAAGGGTTTTGAACCTTACTAAGCTTTACTCATCTGATCTAATGCTTTGCAATGTCAAAGGTTAACAGGGTATGAAAACCTCCAGGAACGCATTTTTAATTCATCTACCAAACTTAGGGGTCAATACTGAGAACCGTGAAGAGTATATCCACAGAATAGCCTTGTCTGGTATATGGTCTTTAACCTGGTGAGCATTCAATTATCACTCCAACATTTGGTTTCATGTCTCCAAACTGAATAGAAAACAAGGGATTTATTGACACACGTTATAATATAGTCCAACATTTTGATATTGATTTATTAATACAAGGTCAAGAAAAGCATTGAATCTTAAAACAAAGATCTGTTTTATAGGTATTTGACTTATGTGCTACTGAAGAGTTCATGTTACTGAAAGATGGGATGAAAGTCAAGGGATGGGGGAGGGGTGGAGGTGGGGGGGTGAAGGAGTGGGGAAGGGTGTAATTTCAAAACCCCACCAGGAGTGAGATTGCTGAATGCACTGAAACAAGGGGGAATGTTACCACAAGAGCTACACTGCTCTGCAATCTACTATTTTTCTGTAACACAGCATTTTTAATTGTCAACAATTGGTTATGACAGTATAAAAACCCAGATAAGTGTTCATCCCTCCTACCCATCCCCTCCGGTCACCATTTTGTCAAAACATCTTTGAGACCCATAGATAATACACAAACCAGCCACCTTTGTCATACATAGTATGTATGTTCAACTCTAGACTCACAAACAGACTCAGAGGAATACATAAAGAGCTCAACAGACCTGACTGTAGATCTGATATGAATAACAGAAAATAACAGACAGTGAGCTTATACGGTGACGGACGGACCTGACGACCGGCACTTCACTAGTTTTATCTGTGAATACACATTTTACCATAGATCATTGATGTAATATCTGAACTATCAAAGATCTGCTCCACAAAATTTATGGTCGACTCTAGTTTTTACTTCAACTTTGACTGATCTACCACGCGGCGGTGTGAACTTTGCACTTTTTTCCAATGTTTTGTTTGCTTACGTCATAGTGTAAATAAATAGATATACTGTAGCAGTAGCAGAAGACTATAAATCTTGAAATTAAGTATTATCTACCCTGTACTGGTGTCACCTTCTGAAAACTCTTCTCACAAACATAGAGAGAAGGTACCCGGGTTTCTTGAGTATCTTTGATACTTTTTAGTGTATGAATAAAAAATAAAAAATATATAATGTCATAATTTAAAAAAAAAGAAAAAAAAGGAAGGAAAACTGGTGATCAAAATGAATTAAAGTTGATATTTTCCAGTTGTTTGATAGATTCCTTTCACACACCTCAAAGAAGTAATATCATCAGGTTTTGGTAAAGTAGCATTAAAGGTTGTCAGTATTGGTTAAAAACTTTAGCAAGCTACTAAAGTCGCTAGAATTTGTTTTCAAAAGTCTCCTCTCTTAAAGTTTCTGATCCACCGAATTATTCCCAGACATTGAGGATAAATAGACGATTAAAATTTCTCGAGTGTGGGTTAACTACTTTCTAGAGTGGTAGTAAAATCTACTTGAAATTGGAGCAAAGGAGACCATTATCTGACTAACTAGCATATTTGGGGGCAACACTGGTGACATTTAACCCCAACCTAAACAGCCACCCAATTACACATCCTTTATAGAATTGTTATATATTTTCTTTTTTAAAGAAAAGCTGATGTGTAAAGATCGGTTGTCAAGCAAAGATCTACAGACATACAAATAATTTCAATGTACTACAAACAGAATCATATAGCTTTGAACTTTGAGTTCTTAAATTATTCGACAATATTCCATATTTTTACGTGACTCTAGTAGAAGTATCTCTTGTGGATCTCTTTCGCCTGGCATTGTCACCCGTTGCTAGGGAGACCCATAGGTGAAAACGAAACATTACTCGACACCAGCAGAGGACGGTATGTATCAGTGTGTTTTTAAAACTCTTAGAACTAATGCCATTAAACTTTGGTCTAGATATGTTACAGGGTAGGGGGATAAGTTCAACATTTGCCCTAGATTGCCCAACATTGCCCTAGATGCCAACTGGGTTAGTGGAAACAAAACCTTGAACAATATTTACTGGCATAAAACAGTTCTCTTTGAAATGTTGATCTCCTACTAATTGGCTACATTTCTTCATTTACAAAGCCAAACAAATGGTCGATCAGGCAATAGTTTCTAGAAACTTTGAAAATACTTATCCATGTAAAAATTAATATTGTTGTGATTCTTTATACAAAAAATGTTATAACGTACTTTTCGTTATGAGGAAATAAATTATCGAACGTAATTATGAGGTCTCCCCGTAAATAAGTGAAAAGTTTTCTTGTAAAAAGAAATTAAACAAACAAGTTATCAACATAATTTGTTTCTTGCTAAATTGACTTAGTTCAAAGCTAAAAAATATGGATTCAATCCATTGTATCTGCCTAATGTTTCATACAGAACAGAAATTACAAATTTTCTGTAAAAGGGCAGAGAAGAGCATTGGCTGGAGTAACTGACTGGACGTAACCGAATGGTCAGAAATTCTCACTGTCCTAGATAGAGCAACTTGCAGGATAGATCAGTATTAGTAAGGCGCTATTCGCCTGTTAGGGTTAAGTATTTGGGCCGATTTTCTCTCCGAGTGAAATTACACAAATCTTTCACAGTATTTTCCATTCACTCATTTAAGAGTAGGTGTATTTTGTGGTATTCTTCTATTTGTACCTAAAGGTAAGATTTAGTCAGTGGGTAGCTAGGCCTGCATGTTTTCAAGCCTAATTAAAAGTAATCAGTGCTGCATAATTTTACTGTTAATCATTTTTGTTTTTGAGTCAGAGTTTGGTACTACTTTATGAAGGTGAAAATTTCCCTACATTGACCATTGAGAGAGGCTGTCACAGTCACTGTATCTTTCAATACAAACGGTTCCAGGCTTTCCAGCTTCAATAATATTATCACTTTTTTTTCAAATTCTTCAAATCAGATAAGCTCTTCGCCTGTTGAATCTGAGAACGCAATTATTCATCACTCTGCTAAAAATGAAACTCGTTTTCATGATGGTTTCTCCTTGCCGGATTTAAAAAGCTTTTTGAACTTTATACATAACGTAACAATTCACAATTTGTTATGTTTGAGACGAGTTCACCCAAAGGTCCTCAAATGTCTGTGAATCTCTGCAGTTTTCTGACTTGCAACCCTATCCCATTCCCTCAACCCCCCCCCCCCATTCAAAGAATTGGTAAATTATAAGGATTGCTACCTACTAAGGGCTGGATAGTTCAATGGATACATCATGATACAACACCAATTTGAATCCCTTTCTAGCAAAATAATTCTCTGATTTTTCCAAATTGACATGTCTTATCAGAAATACAACATTATTCTGGTACTTTAAGGACTCACACTTCTCTGTAATAGAAATATACTTGTGACCATGTGACTAAAGGGCATTTACAATCCTTCCCCTCCCTCCCTCCCTCCTCCCCCATCTATGATAGGGGGGGGAGGAATTATAAAGGAAAGTGTCAGATGACAATGGCATTCCTGTACATACAATAGCCATGTCAATAGTGTGGCGGCGGTCTATGTACAAATGACCTTTGACATATATCAGGGAAACTCCACTCATCTGAGTTCATGAATGTGAATGATTATAACATAAATATGAGACTTTAAATCTATCTAAACAGGTCTTTACCATTTACTCCACATGACCAACATGGAATCAATCAAAATAAATCTTATCATCTCTTCTTTTTCATCTTCTTCCTCCTTCTTTAAGTAGTTTTTTTTTTGTTCCTGTTTGTTTTTCTTGACTTTGGAAAGGTATTTTAGAGGCGTTTCCATACCACACATTTCATTAAAATTTTGCAGTAAACTTTCGATACTTGTATCAATTTTTCATGCTAAGGCCGGTTACCCCCTAAGATACTTGCGAAAAACTGTCTATCGCTACAATGCGTGAGAAGGCAAAAGCATGTACGTAGTCTTGTATTTAATGAAAAATAAATAAATAAACTTCCCCTTTTTCTTGTCTTTTTTTTGCTTTAGCATATCCTTTGATACAGACTAACATGTTTTGGTATTTTGTTATATCAGAATACAGTAAAAGATTTAAAATTTACATCCATTGGTTTTTTTTACTTTCCTCCTGAGTCCTTTACTGGCTGTTAAGTCTTCTCTGTTTCAGTTTCTCGATCAAGCTGCAGAGTTTCAACGCTGGCCCGAGTTTCAAACCCATATATTTCATCATCATGTCGCTGTTCAGTAACAGGAATGCTTTGCCATCAATTTCCTATCACAGAGAGATGGAAAGAGACCAAAAAAAAAAATTCAATAAAAAATGAGGAAATGTTTGCAATTCGAACATTTCAAAATAAATACACTGTTAATATCTTGTTCTTTAAGACCTTTAATGCAATCAAGTGTGAGTTGTTCTAACAGTCCATTCTGCATCCATCCAAGTCTGGTAAAAATAAACACATTTCTTTCCTTACCACATTTGATATTTGATATAATAAGATAACTCTATTTGCTGTTATCTTTACGAACGTATGATTCATTTTAAACAAACACACAGACTATACAGAAACAAAGACGTAGATAAATTGTTTCTGCACAGAATTGTCCGCAGAACCGCAAAATTGTTGTGTTAAACTGAAACAAGAAAGACTGGACCACAACGACCTCTAAGCTGTTACGTTGCATGACCAGATGTCGGACTATTCCTAGAAAATTTTGATGTTGGAAAGTTTGCCATCCCAACACCTACAGTACTCTTCCAGTCGCATTGGTAATAAATAAGTACTCTGAAGCCCACTGGCTGCAAACACAATAAGTCAGCGAATAAATTAATTCATTTATCTGTTATGCTAACATTTATGCTATAGATGCAAACATGAGCAATCTGCTACACTTATGCTAAACTGTGTACCAGTATTTGTGTGGGTGGAAACATAGCATCTTCAATACTTTATGAGAACCAAGATTTTAAAATCTTCCACTATCGCTACACGCAATGTGAACGAAGGTATACTCTGTAAGTTGTACTGCAGTGTTCTTATGTACACCAAAACCTCAGCTTTAAAAAAAAGAAAAATTGTTAGCATAAACAGACTCTGCAGAAATCATTCATACCAATTGATGCTAGGCTAGTACATTACGAAATATACAAAAAATCAAATCTGAACTTTGACCTCCTGTACCATTTATGCTTATAACTGACAATAAACTATGGGGCTGGGTGGTAACCCAATCTCCCACAATCTGAAATGTAACGCTCCAAAAATACTGCAATGTTCAGACATACTTTTCTCAACCTTTATACAGATATACATATTCAGAAAAAACAAATAAGCTTATCTTACAAGCTTTATATATATAAATATCATATATAATGTTTATCATAGTAATGTATGTAGTAATGTCTGATAGTTTAGTTCACCCTTAGCAGGACTAAGAATGCCGCATATTTTTTGAGTACATATTATTTATAAACAATAATAATTCGAGATTTAAATCAAGCAACGAATCGTAATTCATCAAAACCTATCTGATGAAATGTCGGAATGTATTTTCATCTACCCAGAAAGGATAAGTTATTGGATCAAGAGATCACTAGTGCAAACAAGGTACTCTAAATGATGCCAAAAGTAACCACATTTCATTGGACTTGGATTTTGTGGGAATGTTCCAAATTAAACGTTCTGAGAGGAGCAGACTGTCAATTTTTTGGCAGAATTTATAACCCAATGGTAGACATGAAATCACCTCAGTAGTTAAACAAGTTTGACTTCGCAGAATTAAAACAGTTATGATCAGACAAAAAGGGTATCGTAGAGGACAAATGATGGGACCAAAGCATTATTTTACCAGTACAAAGGAGGATCTCCCCTCCAGAATTATGGACAGTAGGTTGAGGGGGGGTGGGGGTGGGAGAGGATGGGGGCTTTTCTAATTATTGTCATAATTATGTCACCCTCTTGTTCTGTTTTAAAGTGGTGATTCTTTAACTTCTGAGGATAAATCTCCTATCACATGTTTTTGATTTTGCTGCAGCAACTGATTACTCCCTGTTTTCAAGTAACACACACCAGTGCCCCCCCCCTTCCCACCTCTCACAAGTATAAAAACAAAATGAGTAATTAGTGATTACTGTAGGTGGCAAATTGCCTAAGCACCACAAATGACACTATGGAAAAATCCAATTTGATACTATATATGCAAATGTACACTACTGGTTACAGTAAGCCAAGATATGGCTGTTATGAAAGTGTTGTAGGGCTCAGCTCAACTTGATTAACTTTTGCTTTGAGCAGCTTTTCCGAAAATGAAAAGAGTTAAGTTTGCCGCTACGGTATTAAATGTTAAGACACATTGACTAGTAAACTAAGAACATACTTTGAGTTCAGGTATTTAATCATTGGGAAACACTTGAGTGGCGACAACTACCCAAGCTGCTTTTAAAGAATGACCAAAACCTTCAAATGCTTGCGTCCTACGAACACAAACTCTTTATGGGGGAAACAAACCCAAAGTACACACTAACAACTAGGCCTATGCAAAGCATAACAAACACTTTTTTGAATGAACTCATATATCTTTCTTTCTTTTCCAAAAAACGCAACTTCTTGAATGAACCAGTTTCTTCCAATCCTTTGTACAGATGATTGAATTTGTTTGAAAACACAACAATCATAAAAATCAACCCAAAGTACAGAGTTAACAACACTCCCAATAACAGAGATTTTCATGCTGAAAATAGTCAATGATGCGTTTCCAAATTTCCTGTGACTTGATTGGCTACTTACCATTGTCTGCAAAAATTCTTGTATCTTTTGTGCTCAATGAACACAAAATATGTTGTTTAAATGCAACTACTTGTAACGTTACTGTCCCTTGTGTAGAGATAGCGAAGTTTGTGCTATAGGCTATCATATATGTGCACTCAAATATCATAACGTTAAGCCTTGTTGACACATATTTCGACAAGAAGCCCTCATGGTGGGAAATTGTAGTTGAATTGTTTCTAACAATATCATTTATATTTGATCCATTGTTTTGATCACAAATGTTAGGAGTTGAGACAATTTATGAATTGTGGGGGAGGCTAACATCTTTGATACTGAAAAGGACTTTTCATCTCACAGTATGTTTGAACTCTCCGCATTGAGAGTTGCTAAAGTAAAACTTGTACATTCACACCACAGTAATTTGTTCATCGCAAACTTGCATAAATTTTCCTGTTCCCTTTGACCACGTGCTTCAGTTAAATTTTTGAGAGTGTTAACTGTATACTTCATACTACGTCAGAAGTAGCCATTGACGCTTGAGTTTTTAATCGACATTGCGCAAAAAGTTGTTTACATGCTGTAATGAAAAGGGTCGGGACTAGCTGGGGTTGGGCCGAGTTGGCCTATAGTGGTTGGGAAAAAAAGGAAAAATTTGTTCAACTTATGCAAACAACTTAAGAATAAAATTGCATTGGGTAACTGTTAATGGTAACTTACGACAGGGTGAGCGTACTAGGCCATTTAGGGGCGTGTTCTTGTGTCGTCAAGATCTATACGTTATATTTTATACATCATTTAATGGCCTCGATTAAATCAGTCAAAAGTGAGGTATTTTGATTCTTACTTTTTCTCTCAAGGCACTCATGTTACTTTACATTGCTTTCCGACATTTACAGCGTATTCACAGCCCAACAAATTTTTCTAGAAGCTATTAGCTTAGATGTAAGGGAGTTGTATACCTTGTACAGAAGTGTGCACTGCATGATGCCTAGGCCAGCATATATATGGTAAACTAGTCTATGGCAACATTTCCTGCTTCAGAATTTGACAGTAATTTTGTTGTTGTATACTACTAACAGCTTTCATATTAGATGTTTTCTTGCCATACATATTATAGACCTATCACTATAGGCTTCCGTTGCACACAATATTTTGTCCGAGGTCATTATATAACTAAGTATTGTGTGTTCCTGTAGAGGTATTTTAAAGTGCATGTTTTCATGGAGGTCTGTAGGGATGCAGGTTTTTCTGAGCGGTCGCAAACATTTTAAAGATGTTGCGTCCCGCGGACGCAACTTTTAAAATCCTGGTAACCATACTGCTTTAAAAAGAAAGATAAAATGAAGGTTAGCTCAAACTGAAACCATAAAAAATATTTTGAGTTGTTATCAGTAAGTTTCATCTTGAATAAACTGATATGAAAAATATCTCATAAACTTTATCAAAAAATCTGATTATAATGTGGGGCCAATTGTTTACTTTTGATAAAGCTATCTAGAATAATCACATAAACTGAATCATATCTACTTAGCACTCTATAAATTTGGCACTAATGGATGTGCATGGGTTGCACACACAGGATAGGCCTTTATTGTAGAATTTCTTTTGTCTTACAAGGAAGGGGAAATTCTTAAAGAAGGTTGATTCTAACAGAAGCTTGCATTGCATTTTCTGCAATGAAACATTCTTCCACATGATACCATTTTAAGTAAGAGCTGGGAGATATTTTTCATTGCCCAAAGAGAGGTAGCTAGCTGCAAATGGTTCTGCCTTGTGCCCTGATTCTTCAGCAAAATAGAATAGAAATAGGTATATAGCTTATATTAGTGGGTTGAAGGCCTACAGTAGGCTACAAGCAACTGTTACGTGATACCAATTTAGCCCAATTTATGATATCTCATAATATTTTTCGTTTTCAAAAGACTGAACCAATCTGGGGAATTTGCATAGGTACAAGGAAAGGTCAAAGGGTTTTTGGAAAACTTTTGGAAATGATTAGAGTTGGGTACAGCTAACATGAATGGGTTGAAGGCCTACAGTAGGCTACAGGTAAAGGCTAAGTGAAGGCATACAGTAGGCTACAGGTAAAGGCTTAGTGATACCAATTTATGACATCTCCTTTGTTAAATTTCATTTTCACAACCACCAAACTGGAAACCATAAACATGCAAAGTGAAGGCAATTGGTTTTCTGCAAAACATTTTAGATTAGCAAGAGGTATGAGAATGAAAAATTATGGACTATCAACTTATAATTGTTCAATGCATTGTATTGTTATCTTTGAAAGTAAAATAAAGTATATTATTTCCTGGTCAGCTTTCCATTTTCATTTTCACCTTTTTTTTAAATTTAGTGTGGGAAATGATACTGCAGCTAAGGGGGGTGGGAGGGGGGGGATGCAGCATCCTGCAGCCAACCTGTGCACAGGAAATAATCCATTGTGCTCCAGTTTCGTACAATAGGCACTGCTGGGCTGCAGAGATAAATCCCTATAGTTTGATATTGATTCATCCTAGCTCAAGCAGTATTTGTAACTGCTGTAGCCTTTAGTTTTTGACACCGCGCTTTATGTACCAGCTATTCACTGACCCTGTATATTTGTTTTGTAAATGACAGTATTCCTTAACTTCATGAAATGTCACTTATATACTACTCCTTACAATTTTAACCGTTTGTTACTTAACAGTATCATCATTTCTCTAGCTGCATAAGCCTATAATGTCGTTTTTAAGTGCAATCTTTTGCAGTAAATGAGCAACCTACACATGTTGATGGAAACTTAGGACAGAACTCTATTGCAAAAATTTGAATAAAACTTTTTCCAGTGAGAAATGGAGCTTTTATCGGTTGGGCACAGGAATAGCTGAGGCCCTGAATGCATTGCACTTTGCATTACTGTATCCTAAACCATGGACCTTCTACCGAGGAACTGTATGGAAAGGGTGGAGGTTCGTAATTAAGAACTAAAAAAAAAACCTGACATTGTGTATACTCTGACTAATTGCCATGTATATTGAATGAAAAGAATGCGTACTTTTAAGGGTTCTAAAAGATTTACTGACAGTTTTTATCCTTCTGCTGTGAAGATATTCAATGCGCACCAAAACCGGTAAACAATTTTAAACTATGTAGACTTTATATTGGATATGATGGCATTTACATATTTTTGTATGCTTTAATATATTATATATAATATTTAATATTTTGTAGGTACATTTTATATTTTGTTCATCTTAATATTTTATAGGAACGTTTTCATATCTATGTACATTATTATACATCTTATTTGTTGTTTACAATTTTTAATGTTTTGAGCTCTTGTTATCAACCAATTTCCATTGTATTTTTATATGATTATCTGTCTGTCTGTCTGTCTATCTATCTATCTATCTATGTCACCTCACTAATGGTAGGAAATCTCCATGGTGAAGTGTTATGTTATGCATGAAATCTCTCACACTAGACAGCTACAAAAGGTTTTCCTTAAAAGCATAATTTGTCAAAAATTCATAAAGTATCCTCATGATGGTACATTCCTGTATTTGTTGTTGTGAGAATGCTTAATTATACTAAGGTCATAGGTCAATATGCAAAGTTTGCTATAGGGGAGTATAGGCTGTAAGAAATCATCAATCACTTTTGCAAAACTGGTACATACTACAAAAGACTTTAGATAATCAATCCAATGACATGTTGCTGCTAGAGAATACATCAAAGGATGCAAAAGGCAAAAACTCTATGATGTTTGCCTTACTGACAAATCATAAAACACGAAAAATACTCATACTTTTTGTTATTTTCCATTTCATCAGGATAGTATCTATGGGCTTCTGTAACAGGAAGGTAGTAGGATATTTAATTGCAGAGAAATGGGACATCAAATGAGAAAGGAGAAATGCCAAAATGCCACAGTGGCAACAAAATTGTGGAATGTCAAAGTGTGATAAAGTCGGACAATTTTGAAGCAATGCAACTGAAATTTTCAGAATATGCTTATTTCATGGTGTTCCAGGCATAAATTAAATTTGGTGATATGATACGGAAAAAACCCTTTACAAAAAAGAAAATAAAGACAACCCATCACTATTGATTCCTCCATTTTTGTTTTTGTGTCTCTATCTGCTACTTGATGAGGCCTTCTTGTCCTTGCTGGTCAAAAACTAATATTTTCTTCTCTTTAAAACAGCACCGACTACCCTTGGACGTGGTACCCTACAAGGAATCACCCCCAAAAGCCATCCAACCAGAGGTACAACTATGGGGCTAGGACTTATTATAATTTTATAATTATATTTAATTTTATAATATTATTTTATTATAATTAAATATTTTTTAAATTATATTATTATATTAATAAATATTTTATTATATTAATTTTATAATATTATAATTCTTGTATTTTTCAGTACATCAAGATCTTGTATTAAAGCACTACCTCTCATTTGCAAGAGAGAAAGAAATTTATACTTTTTTAAAACTTTCACTCCCTCTTGTCTACTATATTGTGTGCTCTGACATCTGTTACATATCTCTACATTGTCACTCTATGCAAATATTGTACAGACTATCACTAGATTATACCTTGCATGTGTAGAAATCCAAAATCTATAAAACAGAATACAGCCCACCATCATTGCAAAGAAAAACCCAAGCATTTTATAGAGACTTCACAAATAACATTCCTGTTCAGGTCATGGCCAGAGAGAATGGTATTGTATTCTTTGATGCCACATCGCCCCCCTGCCCCCCTCCGCCCCCCCCCTGCTGCTAATGGTTTTGACCCTTCATAACCTGTGCATCAGTTCTATATAATGTGACATACCAAGGAGAAATAACAATAGATAGCTTCAATACATCAATGTGCTTCATCTTAGGAGTCATGCTGAGCAGAATCATAGGACAGCATCATAGAAGGTTATAGCATGATGGTATCAATGAGAGGAATGTGTGGGGAAAAGTTTTTCAACCTTTCATCAGAACAAATTGTAGTTAACAATTAGGGTGCATTCATAGCTATCCAATATAAGATACGCATCTTCCTTAATGTAGTTTTCAATTCAATAGTCTCTGCATTTTGTTTTTTTTTGTTTTTTTCGTTTTAAATCATTTGATTTAACAAGAGAAACTGTACAATCAGTAACTTGAGTCAATCACCCAGCAGGTAAGTAAACTATTACAGCAGTTTCATGTTCACGACTTTCCCTGTGACATGAATCACCACTTGTGGTCCGATGTTTCTTTGTGACAGAACAGAGACTCCCCCCTCCCCCCCCCCCTGAATGGATGATCTGAGAGTTACTGTTCATGATACTGACACTGATAGATAAGCAAACAACTTTCGCCGACCACACATCGATACTCCAGTTGTGCTAACCACGTAGTTATACACATAAATACTGTAATTGTGTAATAAATGGCCAAAGTGATTTACCTGTCTCCTAAAGAGTTCTGAATGTTGGGAAATGGCTGGATCTTGGTCCACCACAAACCTGATGACCTCTTCAATGGTCCATCTAGAGGGGTCACTGCTTGACGTTCTTTGGTTTTTGTTTTCTGTCGTTGAGCTGGCAGCTAGAAGAAAAAGAGTCTTTTAGTGGTTTGGGGAAATCAATGCTGCATAGTAATATCATGGTGTGGGGGAATCAATGTTGCATAGCAAAGTCATGGTGTGTGGGAATCAATGCTGCATAGTAAAGTCATGGTGTGTGGAATCAATGCTGCATAGTAGAGAAAAGTCCTGGTGTTGGGAATCAATGCTGCATAGTAAAGTCATGGTGTGGGAGAATCAATGCTGCATAGTAAAGTCATGGTGTGGGAGAATCAATGGTGCATAGTAAATTCATGGTGTGTGGGAATCAATGCTGCAAAGTTAAGTCATGTTTGGGGAATCAATGCTGCATAGTAGAGAAAAGACATGGTGTGGTGGAATCAATGTTGCATAGTAAAGTCATGATGTGGGGGAATCAATGCTGCATAGTAGAGAAAAGTCCTGGTGTTGGTAATCAATGCTGCATAGTAAAGTCATGGTGTGGGGGAATCAATGGTGCATAGTAGAGAAAATTCATGGTGTGGGAGAATCAATGTTGCATAGTAAAGTCATGATGTGGGGGAATCAATGCTGCATAGTAAAGTCATGGTGTGGGGGAATCAATGTTGCATAGTAGAGAAAATTCATGGT
>JAIPMN010002545.1:801-23845 GCA_020650975.1 Apostichopus californicus
AAAGTGGAGTTAGAGACCGGAGTCTCTTTATTCTGTACTCAAAATTCTATTAAGAGATTACGATCTCACCTTGAAGAAGAAGAAAAAAAAGCACTCGACAGAAAAATTTATCAAAACAGGAATAAGGGTGAGACGGAGGAGATAAAAAAAAATGATAAAAAAATAAAAAAATAACAACATACAAGCGACAGATGTTAGGTAAGTGCTGCTCGAAGCAGATACGGATACCGAGATTAATAATCGTCTCGAGTGTTTTTTTTTGCCGAAAAAAAAAATATCGTTATGCAAATCAATAATGCCGGTGACAGGGAAGAATAAAAAAAAAAAATCTCTCCTTGAAAGAGATTTTAATAAGCAAACATTTGAATGATGGGTCCTTCAGGTTTATTAAGTTCTAACGGACCATCTGCTTCTCCAGCTAATAAACTTTTCAAATAACCACATACTAAACATGATGTCGTTTCCTCTTTAACGGATCGTGAAGATCGTACCTGCCGCGAATTGCACCGATCCCGATGCAGAATCGTGTACGCGTGGACTAAACGGTAAATACCTGTCCTGTCATGTTTATGCATGCTCTCTCTCTCCAATGGTTATGAACTTTTGAATGAAGGTAAGATTGTTTTAACAAGAAGTGGGGGGGGGGGGTGGGAGGGGTAATGAATTGCATGTACATGTGGGTAGATATACGGGACTGTGAGAGTGTTTTTCACGTGTACCTGTAAATTGTGAACCACTCTAGAAGGAGGATAAATGGAATGGACTCACCCAAAAGAGAACATTTCTCAGATACTTCCACCGAGAAAAAAACATTGTAGCAATGAAAATACCGTATTAGTACATTGATCTGGGAGTTTTACTGTTTCCCTATGCACTTTTGTATCTTAATGAGTCCCTTTGTTTTACTGAAATATGTATGTAAAAGTATTCTTCAACGTTCAATGTTAAATACAGTTCTGAAAGTATGTATGATACAAATGCACCTCTGTAGGTAGAGTTGTGTAAGAAAATTTCTGTACACGTAGTAGCTATTATCCCAACCCCATGGTAACACCCAGCAATGACACTTTGCCAGAAAACACCCATCAAATATTTTCAGCAGGTGAGAGTGCCTTCCCTCCCTAAGTCCCCTACATCCCCTTCCACCCCCCCCTCTTCCCCCACATTCCCCTTTTCACCTCTGTTCTACCTCTACCCCCTAAAAAGTATCCTTATCTTCATATCACCTTCCAAGAAATCCAAACTAGAACATTTTTTTGTAATATTTTAGGCACGGACCCTTCTAATATTTTCACATTTTTCTTTTAAATAACTTTCTCCTCGGGGGGTTGGGGGAGAGGGGAGGGAATCCTCGCCTGGCACGAATCTGGAAGTTACAATCCCTCACAATACTCAACATAACTACAGCACAGTACAGCACAGTGCAGTACGGTAATTGTACTGTACAGCAGTTCCTGCAAAGTACATTGGCATCGTCTCCGACCTATGAGTTCATTGGCACATTGATCAGGCCGGTGGACGAGTGAAGGTTACTGTCTGTGAAAGTCCACTTTTAATGATCTTTACATCTGTTCGGCGAGGTAAACCTCGTATCAATCAAAAGATTCAGCTATTATAACATGCGAAATCTCAAAACTCTGCTTTCCCCGTCGCTGGCGATTCTCGTCGCTCGACGGTCGCTGTACTGCCGGGGAACGTATCAGGGGGATTTCACGGGAACAGTTGCGGACTTAGAGCTCCGGTTTAAAGACATGCCGTCTAATACCCTTGTATGCCATGTCCTTCCTTGTCTGTCTAGCACGGTATGTAGCGACGTCATTAACAATTTATAGTGAACATCTCAGCTGTCCAAATACTGTTCATCCATTATAGGATTTTTCTGATTTTTCCCATTTCAAAAGTTGGAATGATTAAATGTACGAGATTTTGGCGGCAATTATCAAAAAAAAAAAAAAAAAAAAATGATGAATATATAAATCCACTCATCTAGATCGACAATAAAACACTTTCTCATCTTCCATCATATCTCTTTATTTAAATGATAACTTTTAATATTAGTTTTAATATTTATAGTTTAAACATATTTAAATTTTATAATAAAAATAGTTTTAATTGGAATTATTAAAATTTTGGCTCCCCATAAAGTGCAGAATGGAATCATGGAAAGGAGGTGTGCTAAAGAAACCAAAGTAGAAGAGATCGTTTTAAATCTCTTTGTTTTCCCTAATTAATGAGAAATAAAAAATAATAAAGGTATCTTCAGTGATAGTGAAAGATGGACTGATATTAGGTAAACCAGTGAGATCACTGTTTTGTTTCAGCGTGTGATTGAGCTGTGTGCAAATATCCCTACCATCAGAAACAAGGAGAGGGGATGGGGACAGTCTAGGGGCCCCAGCCCCAGGGAACCCAGGGTCATTTAGGGTGTCCAGCAACAACAAAAAATGGGATACAGAACAATGCAATCTCTTTATCATAATATGCAAATGGAGAAATATAGAATTCCAACAGGTGCACGGGTAATAGTTGGCTCTTGATGCCACTGCTACAGGGTAAAGGAGTAAATTGTGACCACGACGGTCATAATGTGAAAAAAAGAAGAAAAAAAGCGCTCAACCAACTCCGAGCATCTTATCGATATTCGTTTTCAATTTAATTTTGGATAAAGCAACACCAATCTATCACTGCTCATCAAACACAAACTGAAAGTTAATGTAGCATGCATAATATATCTACCACTCATTTACATCGTCAACGTGTGTACACTCTCACCAGGCATATTATATATTAACCTTCTTTTCCTTTTTTAATTAGTATCTAAGCCATGTATCTAGGCAACTTGCCAAGCTTTTATCTCCCGTTTTTTTTTTTTTACATTGTTTCAGGAATGTGCATGGAGTTTCATAACTGTTGCATTCATGTTTTTTGAAATTTGACTTTACAAAAACAAAAAAAAATGGAATATTTAAACATTATTCTGGCTTTCTTAAAAAAACTCAGTCCAACGACAAATGAACGAATTAAGATTGATCAATAAACATTCTTGGGACATTCCAAGGAGGAGGTACCATACAAGTTATGTCCCTCCTGATTTGTGTCACAACAACAAAGCATCAAAAGATACTTAAGGGTGCTCTTTGGGTCCAGCGCCAGAACCATGAACTCTGGTCTGCTGCCTGGGGAAGGGGGTAGACTAGAGGAAGGTTGAAGAGGGGAAGAAATGGTTGAAGGGGGGGGGGGGTATCATTTCCTTTCTTTTTGGAATGAGAGCTCTTATGAGCAGATTGGTTGCATAATTTTCAGTATTAAATTTGCCCTCCCCCACAAAAAAAAAAAATTCACCTCCTTTTCTCCATTAGTACAGTTAGTTGTATCAACATAGTTCCTATCCTATATATTCAAATAACAATTTCATTGACACAAGTCAAAATAATATATAATTTGTGTTGATCCCTGAAGGATAACAAAAAATATCACGCACATACACCCACACACACCCAGACACAAATAATGTGAAAAGCCTGTGTCAGTGGATAAACTCTTAGTGCATGCCCGAGTTGGTCTTGTGCTTATTCTTATTCGTGTATGTGTGACAGTCGGTCGTTTGTCAGTCCAATGACGGGCGATACGGATCGCTGGCGGAAAAAAAACACAAAAAAAAACACACTGCCTTTAATTATAATTAATTCTTGTCACTAATGCGCAATGACTACATTTAATACACAAGAGCTTACATACAGTATAGCTGATCTATGTTTATGTCTCTGTAATTAATATCACTTTTTTTCTAAAGGTACAGTATGTCAAACCTCACTCAGCTGGAAGCCAAAAAATGGACTCTAGTAACACATTGATGCAGGTATTAAAGAATACAGTGTGGTACGCCAATGGGTAAGAATTTCATTACAGATATAGATTAGTACATACATTCACCAATAATAAAACCCAAAATCATTTGCCTGCAGATGGTCAGAAAGTTAATTATTAAATCCTTTACAGATTGTTTTTCTCCCCTCTCTCTCTTTCCACCGAATCTCAAAAAACATATATTTATATTTATACAATAATAAAATGACTAAAGTAAATAGCAAAGATTTGGTTTTTAATCTTTAACTTCATTCGGCAAGATTGACAGGGGGGGGGTGGGGGGGAAAGAAGAAGAAGAAGAAGATGAAGAAGAAGAGAAAAAAAGGGACGTGCTATTAAACTTTCATCAACTTTACAGGATTGATTGCCACTCTACTTTCTGATCTGAAAAATCTAAAGTGAGAAAATGAAGAAACATCTGCTTCTCCATCCAGCTTGGGGCATCTTCTCTTGCGAGTAGTAACCAGTCTTGGGTCTTAGTTACAGATGATTCCTGGATGGCAAACTTACGCAAATGATTAAACAATTCTTTTAATTGCAATTAGAAAAACAGCATCTTCTACTGGCAGAATTTCCCCGCGGTGAAATTTATTCAATTTTGTTTCGCCCGGGGGCCTCAACATCATTACGAGACCTTTTCCTGTCCACGTAATAGAAAGTGCACTGAACACTCGATTGCGAGAGCCGAGTTCAAAAGCAAAAATAGCCAAACGAGAAATGAAAAGAATGACTGTGGTAATGAGCAATGACTTATGCTACCCCGTATTCACACTTTGGTTAGTTGTTTAGGGGGTAAATCAATACTTGATTAAGGAGGGAAAAAAACACACAAAAAACCCTCAAATCAATCTGAAATCTTCAGAAAAAGGAAACAGGAAAAAAAAGGAAAAAGGTGACGATTAAATTCATCGGACTGGAATTGATTCGACTGTTTGCCTTCTGAAACCACTAAACATGTCAGGCTTTTGTAGAACCTGACAAAAACAAAGAAACACAGCTTTCAAATTCCCGGCAAACTTTTCATTTTCAAAACAGGCTGGTGTAATTCTGTCCGTGTTTTGACCTCGTTTGTGTACACAAACTAATGCATTTGTATTTCACTTCTATTGTTACCTATGTAACTTCTTTTTTTTTTTACTGAATTCAGATAAAGTTTTCACTCAACCCTCCTCCTCATGCCCCCCTCCCCGCCCCCCTGTCCACTCCATAGACCCCTTCAGAAAGTTCACCAGTGCTACAATATTTATGTTTCTCTAATGGTCCACTCACGCAACGATCGGATCGAAATGGAATTTGACACACTGCTTGTTAATAGGGCAATTGCAAATTTTACTTGGAATGACCATATATTTGATTAGGAGTGAAAGCCCTTTGGATCAAATTACCTCAATTTTAGATGAATTATCAAGTCAAGTCAAGGGAATGCTCTCTTGATCAAAGAACTCGACCACGTATGGTGACCTCTGTGCAAGTGTGACCTACAGTTTAAAAATGCAGTGGCGGAGCTAGGGGTATTGTTCAAGGGGGGCGAGAATGGTCTATAGGGGCGCTTTCGACACTTTCTAAGAGGAGCGCCACCACAGGTTGGCACGGAGTGTACAGAATTTTTTTTGAGTAAAGATACTTCCTAGATCGCCGGAAATGACCCTTTCCGGGCCTTGTTAATTTGCAGATAAACAAAGAATAAATAGGTGTCATCGCCAACAAAATGTGACAAATGTCAATAGGTAGATGAGAGCGCAGTGAAAAAGTAAATAATCTCGAATAAGTAAAAAGTGGTAAAAAGCTGAAAAGGGCGCCAGCAGTCCATTTGAGTCCGTCAGGGGGGGCATCTGCCCCCCCCTGACTGTATGGACGCTCCGCCACTGTATAAATGACTCCTCTATGAACAGAGGGAAATCGATGCATATGCAAATGTACATTACTGTAGAGCATGTACGCGATTCTATGTTATTTCATCTGGAGTGCACCCCAACGATATCCTGACTGTATCCCAACCATATCCCAATTATACTCCAACCATAACACAATCCTATCCAAATAATATCCTGCTTGTATCCCAAACAATAGATAACCAGATTCTATCCCAACCATATCCTGATTGCATCCCAACCATATCCCAATGATACTCCAACCATATCACAATCCTATCCAGACAATATCCTGATTGTATCCCTAACCAAACATAACCTGGTTGTACCTCAGTCATATCCCCATACAATAGAAAACCAGATTGTACTTTACTCAAAAAATTTCTGTACGCTCCGCGCCAACCTGTGGTGGCGCTCCGCTTAGAAAGTGTCGAAAGCGCCCCTACAGACCATTCTTGCCCCCCCTGACCAATACCCCTAGCTCCGCCACTGGGTCTACGGACCCTACAATGAAATGCAGCTGCCACATCTAATTAAAGTAATGTCATTAATGCCATTTTTGCTTTTTTTTTGTTAAAAAGATAATAATAATAAAAATCATAATGATAATAATAATAATAATATGAAGAGTAAAGGGAGGGAACATCCAAAAACAAACCCCTCTCCCCCCAATTTTTTTTTTTCATAAATACTAATTTTTCAGTTCCTACTCCCACCCCTTCCGCTACAAGGGAAAAGGAATATAAACTGTTATTGTTTTATCACTGAATAAACATTAGTTCATGCCAGACCTACTGTAGGAAACGTTCTTCTTTCCTTCATCATCATCATAATCATCATCATTTTTAGTATTTAATTTATTTTTTTATTTTTTATCTTGATAGGCACATAGACTTCAAAACCTCAGCATAAATCATTTATTAATATCAGCATCATGATGATGATGATGATCATCATCATCATCATCAGTAACAGTAGCTATAATTAATATGAATATTAAAAGCTTAAAGTCCAAGGATGTTTTCCTTGTGTGGAGAAGAAGGTCCCACGAGTGGCATATATGCTTCCGAAGGGTGACTTGCAGGTTATTTACAAGAGACTGAGAGAAAGAGATAGAGCTTAGAGTGAATATTACATGATGATTAAAATGTCAACTCGGAGAGTTTTCAATGGCTAAAAGTGCATTCAACCAAATCCAATCATGAATTCATTACATATTGTAAAAAAAATTTACCTCCGAAAAAAAGAAGAAAAAAAAATGAAAAAACAGACAAGGCTCTAACTTTTTCCAGATATGTCAACCACGAAAATTAATGTCTGCACTGTGATTAATGAACGGCACTTCGGTTTGTAACACAGATGGCGATTATTAAGCGCCGGGGCTTGGAAGAATTAATATAGCAGGATTGGTACATGCAATCTGTAGCGGACGGATGATGGACAGGTGGATTATATAAATAGAGGGAGACCTTCTAGAATAACCTGACCGGGCAGAAACTTGCAGAAAGATTTAATTCCAACAATTAAAAAAAAAAAAAAATGAGAAAGAACAAAAAGAGAGAGATTTTAATCAAAGGTTAGGGCTGTACAGTAGATAGGGTGGTCAATTAATTTATAATTTCCATGACTCGTGTATATAAACAAAGGCATAACTTTAATTAGACTGTTTAATTTCCCATTTCTTGCTGATTCATTTTCAGAGGTTTCCATACAGTAATGCAACAAAACAATATTTGACAAAACATTTATCAAATTCAAATTTTTTTGATAAGACTAAAGTAAAAGACCAATATGTATATATGGATTCAAACTTCAGCTTTATAACTTGTGTACACGGTGCAGAATATTTTTAACTTAATTCATAGTCATCATCCGAGCAGAGTCGAGCCATATTTTCGACAGAAATCTTGAAAAACTTTTCATTGCGGTAGGATGTTTGTTCTGTGCTGCTATCCTAATTAGCTCTTGAAATAATAAAAGTATATGATATTTAACACCCCCCAATTTTTATATTGTATCTTTTGATAAATGATTATATTCGGCTTCCATCTTGTGATAAACATTCAAAACGTAACAAAATATGGTGGTTGGGCAACAGACTTGTTGGAAGAGCGCATATTCAGAAGTCAAAAACCAACTACTTCATAATCTTTGAGTGAAATGATCTGGCAAGTTTGTTCTATTAAACTAGATCAATTAATCTATTACAGTCATAATTGGTCAATCATCTGTAATGTTTGGTAAAATTAATATTTTTATAAAATAGCGGTCAAGTGTAAATTGTTCCTTTAAAGACGTGTGAGCTCTATTTTTGTGGAATGCAAAAGCGATGAAATATTTGACCTAGAGTATATAAACGATTTTTTTAAATTTTTCCAGTACATCTGTGCGCACATTTGACCTTTCTAAATTAAAAATCAATTGTACCTTTTGCAAGGTCTGATAACTTATTAATTTTTTCCCTTATGAAAAGTACCTATGAACTTTGCAAACGCTTGGCCACTTGTATGGCCTCCTGGACGTCTTTTCTCTTGTATTGAATCAGAAAACGTCTCTATGCTTGTGAGAAGCAAGATCGTGTAAGAGAGGAGATTTATAAGCAAGCCTATAGTATCTATAGAATCGATAACTTACGTTGACAAGTTTTCTAGTAGTCTGAGATGTGTAGGAAACATCAACTTATCAATGGAATACGTCAATTACAGTACACTGCCACAAACTTTCAACCTGAAGATAACGTTCTGAATAATAAACTGTTTTAATCAAAAATAATTTTCCCATATTAGAAATCACACTGTTGGACATCTCTGTTTCCCTAGCGCATTATGAATAACAAACATCTACTCTTAAACAAATATGCAGCAAAGTAAAGAAAATTAAATTTCTTTTTCTCCACTTTTTTCTTCTTTTGCGGAGGGAGTGAGGGGTGGGGGTGGGAGAGGGGGACTTGTGTATGATGATGTGATCTTTATCACACCAGGTTAGATTTCATCTCCTCTCAGTGACATAATGCTCAGCAATGACATTTAGCACCCATCAAGTCTGTACCTACTAGTTTCATCAACACATAATTTGCAATTAAATAACACATTTAAGGCCCTAATAAAAATCAGTTCAAGTAAAAATAATCAACATTTAATATCAAATATATATTGTTTTAATCTTCAAGATTTATTTTGCAATCGAAAATTGTCAACAATTGTTTAAGCGAGTGCATGTACAGCTCTACAAGAATCATCGGTGGGATGGCCGATCAATATTTTGAGCTGGTGGTGAAGGGAAAGGGAGGGTCGAGCCAGGGGGGGGGGGTGAGGTCTCCAACTCATTTTGGAAACCAACAAGCTCCCAAAATTATATCTCATCTACAAATATCTATATGGCGGAGACTGAAGCGACGAGCAAAATTCAATAAGATGGAGGATTGGTTGGAGGTACAGAATCAAGGAGCCCACTGTCCATGGACTCACTATCCTCTCCCCTAATCCATTTCTCTTTTGACTATGCCACTACTTTCAACACTTTGTGAAGTGAACAGTATAAGAATTAAGCTCATTAACCAAGTTGAAATCTACCACAAACAGAAGTAAGTTTTAAATATCCTAAAGAATCATTTACCTTAAACCCACTTGCCCCATTACCATTCCCTCGTTAAGTATCGCGTATCATTTCCTGTTTCAGTACTGTAGGTCGCGACCCAAAAGAACAGAACTCGAAACGACGAAGACACACCTGCAGAAATTCTTCCTCCGGGGATGTGACATTTAAAAGGAAGAATCAATGACACGGAATGTCTTCCCTGGTTGTTTGTTGTAATCTGCGAAAGTCTTTTAAAACTAGAGAATGTATCGGAGGAAATCAAGACATCACCTGTTTGGTACATTAAAAACAACGGCGTGCCATCAAAAGCATTCGGAAGATATATATTTTCTTTAACTCTTTTCTGGTCATCACTCACGGCGTCGCGACATATGGCCCGGTGGTTATAACACAACGACAAAAGTGCACTTTTTCTCCTACTCCCCCCCCCTGCTTTCGTCAGAGTCTGACACAGTTTTATAAGATGTCCTTTCGAGCTTGAAACAAGACCAATACTGCATGACAGCACAAATTAACTGAAAGGATTCAGTCTGATTTACAGGCTGGCTGGTGGAAATAAGCTAAACGGGATCGGAATTAAACTCACAGTGTCCATGTTAATCTCATTAAGCCAGGAATAATATATTTCTGTGTGTGTGTGCAAAATTTATTATCTTGAAAGGATATTAAAAAGGCGAAATGCATACATGAGTCTCGGCCATGGATGAACTTTTAATTAAACAGTTTATTTTAGAGCAAGAAAAAAAGGTTAGCACGTATCGATGTGTTAGATAAAGATTTGGTTTATAAAAAAGCAAGGCCAATATAATCTGATGATGATGATGATTATGATGATAATGACATAGACGTTGCTGCTCGGTGGCTATCAAGGCCAAATAAGCACCGTCGGAAGATGGAGAGAGTAACGGAAAGAGACAGGGAGAGGGTGGTAGGAGGAAAAGGTATCGAGAGGAACGGACGTTTGACCTTAAAAAGGGTTATTAGCCCATGGCTCATATTGAAATGACTTTAAAAACACACTGTTTGTTCAGAAAGCAAAATATAAGAAAAAAATATTTAAAAAAATCACTCCATTGCTAGAGAAAACATCTCGCGACTAGAAGGAGCCGAAAGAGAAATATTATGATAGAGAGATTGCTGCATTAAAGACTAGTACTGCAGTTGGTCGAGCAGCCGCGGTTACCAATGGATGAGATAATCGTACGAATTTAAGCACAGTCGTGGCATTGATCTATGGTAACACAGTTTTTGCTACATTCTCAACTTTTCTCTATGAAGTTTTTCTCTATGGCAAACTGCAGAGGGACAGGATGAACCTCAAGCAGGGACGAAAACCCCCATCGGTCGTTATAATTGTACACGAGTAATAATGTTATCGTGAACAACCGCTCTTCTCCATTCATTTATCGTACACGCACTGAAGGGAATATATCTAACTGGGAAAAAAAACTATTTGTAATGATTTTATTTCCCCAACGGTATCTTTTTGTTTAAATATGATACCTTCTCTCTGGAAAGGGAGTCCTTCAAAATTTGAGGAGAAAGGGATCAGGGCAGGGGGGGCAGGGGAGGTAAATTGAGTGTGTTGGATCATTTTTGTACCAGTTACGTTAAAAGTTGACGTTCCCTTCCAGTTTACTCAGTCCCTTTCTTAAATTTCTCAAGTCAAATACTACTCATGACCTTATAAAGTACGTACCTGCCATGCATGATCCCGGCTCTAATATTTGTCTTTTTTCATAGCATTAATAGGGGGTAGGATCTTATGTAAGAGGCTTACTACGATGTTAATACTTACTGCCTTGATATGTTGAAGCTTATCTGCTAAGTGTTCCACGCCAGCCTTCACATTCACCAAGATCTTGCTAGTCTTGTCCGTCTTGCCCTTCCCCTCTTCTCGTCTGGTCGCTTCCAGCTTCAGATGAGCCTGGAATTCCTCCAACATTCTCTGACCGCTGAAGGACAGGAGAGAAAAAAAGGCAGTTTTGGTTATTAAATGTTTTTGCATAATGGCAACTATTTTCTTTTCCAAGCAGATTCAATAATTTTTCAGCAACTAACAATGCCTTTTTTTCTTCCTTCTCACTTTTTAAGGCAACAATAGATTTCACATCACCTTAAACATGTGGGTAGCTACAGTAATAATTGAATGAGAATAATAGTTTCATCCTTTCTTCTGAAGTACTGTAAGACCAGGCCTCTGTTTCAACTGAGACCAAGGCATCATGAACCTCGTTAAAGTGTTGATACTTTCACTGAAGAGAGTAACTAACTTCCGGGAAGTTTCAAAACTATCTGCTGTGACAATTTATCCAGGAAGGTAACAATTTCCTTTTTGTGTGTGTCTTTGTAGAGAAATTTTTGTAACACATCACTGTACCAACTAGCTGTCGGAGTCCGACGTTCAGTGAAATATACTTAATATCGGTATGTTTTCCGGTTATTATACACTGAGATATACCGACAGAGAGGAGAAAGTTACATTTTCTCTTTCGTAAAGTATGAACTACAGTATAAAGAGTTTGTCACAGTTCATGTACAGACAATTTAATATCTTTAACTCTTCTCACAGTTCAGGTAGAGACAATTTAATATCTTTAAATCTTCTCCCTTCTGTGATTTATTGATTTCGTATCCGTTTTTAAAGGTTACTACAAATTTTAAGAAAAAAAGAAGGGCGAAAAAAAAAGAAGAGTTATTTATGTTAAAAGAAACAAGGCGTACATATAATACTTTGCACAAACAAACAGTCTACCTAGAAAAGGAAGGTTTGTAAAGTGGGGCCAATCTCCACTACACTTATACTCTCAAGTACTAGCAAACTGTGTTCCAAATACCAGTCAGCTACTTTTATAAGGAGAAGGTCCCTTTAAAATACGATGTTATTCTACAACAGCTGGTGATCGTGATCAGAACCACAGACTTAACTACTGTTGCATAACAGATGTTATTATTAGGGCTGTGTTCTTCAATTTCCAGAATATTATTTCTTTTATATTCTCTTTATTCTTTCTGTTAACGTAATGAGATCACATCTTGTTCTATCTATCTATCTATCATTCATTTCCTTTCACTTTTTGTCTTCTTCAAATGTCTCGACTTATGTCAAATAAAGCTTGCAATTTCCCTGTTAATATCAATCTACGACCTTTTTTTTTCTTTTTCTATTCCAAGGTTTAAGATATTATGACATTTGAAAAATTTTATTCTCAAGTCAGGAGATAATTTAGTGTCCATATTTAGTAATGTACTTTGGAGGTGAACAAACCTTCTTCAGATGAAATTAAAACACTTGAAGGGAAGTGATGGACGTGGGGGAGGGGGAAGGGGGAATTGAGAAGGGGGTTGATCTAAAAAAAAAAGAAGAAAAAACTCTTAATCAAAATAATAATAACAAGCTGATCGTGTAAGATATGGCTTATGAAATTTTCCAGTTTTTGATATGATTTAAATTCTCATTGATAAGGGCATTACACAGATTTGCCTTGTTGATAGTTTTCTTTTGAATTTACATTTCCTGTATATTCTTGTATTTTCCATATTTGTTTGTTGTACTTCTAGATGTGACTATGTGTTTGAGTGAGGGTGATTGTGTCTTTGTTTTCAAGTGAAGGCTCAGAGACTGACATCCTGTGGCGGCTTTTATTGGTATTAAAGCATATATATTAAGGTGTGTTAGCTCAGTGGTTAACACCGGTGCCTTCCAATCAAAAGGTCCCCAGTTCGAGAGTCACTCCAAGATTAATGTATGTCGTCCAGTTACAGAGTTGTTGACAATTGACAATTCATAATCATGGACGTTAATTTATGAATCTGAGAGACTGACTTCTGTCAGCTTGCGGCTTTGATCAGCCAATGATGGCTTCTTCGGGAGTTCTTGCTTGCAGGAGGATCTAAAATACATATAAAACATAACACATATTGTGAGGAGATAACACTTTCACTATTGCACACTGATCCGGCCTCTAACTTACCTTGACAATTTAGCTTCACCGGAGTATTTCATTTCTTCAAACTCTTGCTGCAGTTTTGCCTTCTCCTCCCTCAACCTGACCACCTGTTTCTCTCCCGATTCCTTCAACTCTTCTAGGTGTTTGGTGGTCTTCTCCTGGTTCTCAAAGCGCAACACAACTTCCTGTTAAAATTATAAATGTATATGTTTCCAGTTCGGATTAAGATATATAAAGATTAACTAGACAAATGAGATTGTCTGGCATGACTTCTTTAGTGTGTCAATCTGTTCCCCTCAACTCCCTGCCAGGTTATAAAAGGTTAGAAAAGTAAAAAGTGTGATCCTCCCTTTTGTAAATAGTTATGTACAAAGATTGATTCATTTGACTGTATTTAATGAAGGCATACACCATTTCAGTTTCCTGTTTACTATTTTTAAACATTTCATTTTGCTTGTTTTATCGAGTGGGTAGGGCTGTGACTAGACACCGGCGTATTATACACAGAAAACTATCGTACAAACCAGCTCTCAAACCAACTCTATCGTAGTCTTCCTTTCCCTAATGCAGCAAACTCAACTTGATTTTCGATAAACTACACATTCAGGATAAGCTTGACAAGACATTTGAACCCAGAGCTAATTTGGCAGACAGGAATGTATAAGCGACGCCATGATTTAACCTCCGCTGGATGGAAAACACCTCACAACCTCAAAAAATTATGTGATATATCCAATCCTTCTTGACTGTTTTCCCCCCCGTTGAACACTAGAAACTCGATAGACAGCACACAGGTGGGGAGGGGTGGGGGAGGGCAAAGTGCAGCCCCTGCCAAACTTTTTGGTTGGCCTACAAGATTTTCAACACCCTATTAATGTGGCCAACAGAATGCTTTTATATCAGAGCAATGCTTTTATCCAACTAGAAATCAACTGAAACAGTGTAATTCACTGCATGACCAAAAGGGGATTCTTTTAAAAAAAATTTAGAAACCCTCGAGGAGTTTTGCATACAGGACCTATCTAGGATATTTCAACTTAACAGAGGGAAAAGTGCTTTAAGGTCAATCTGATATCTAAGTTATAACCATATAAACTAATTTTTCAGTTTGGGTCTCATCTCAAAAAAATCTTCCCACTTTCGTGCCCACCCCATGACTGGGAAAGAAGTTGTGATGACTTTCGTACCCACCCTATGACTAGAAAAGTAGTTGTGAAAAGACTTTTGAGCCCATCCCATGACTGGAAAAGAAGTTGTGATGACTTTCGTGCCCACCCTATGACTGGAAAAGAAGTTGTGATGACTTTCGTACCCACCCCATCACTGGAAAAGAAGTTGCGATGACTTTCCTGCCCATCCCATGACTGGAAAAGTAGTTGTGAAAAGACCTTTTGCGCCCAACTGGAAAAGCAGTTGTGAAAAGACCTATTGCGCGCCCACCCCATGACTGGAAAAGAAGTTGTGAAAAGACTTTCATGCAATCCTTACCACTAGGTCAGATACTCCAGTTGCCTCTTTGATTGCCAAGAATGCTTCTTCGAATGTAGATATCTTCTTCTCCTGGTCTTCACCGCTGATGATCTGTTTCTGCTCCGGGGTGAGTTCATCGTGCTGAATCGAGCTTCTCTGGAGCCGCCTCTCGACCTTCTCGGCGTGGGCTTTCTTTTCTTCTGCCTGTTTCTTCAGCTCGTTGAGGGCTTCCTCTCTCTCCCTCCTCTCCCTGTACACCGTCTCCTCGTGCTTGCCTAATTCAGCCTTTCGACGAAGGAAAACAAAATTCAAGTTCTCGTAATAATGGCACATATATGTAAGAACAACCAAACAAGTTATGGAGTAAAATTCAAACTGTTAATCTTATTACCATCTTAACACAGTGGAATGTAATACATGTCTTACTTTGCCATTAACTGTCAAATGATTTGCTTCTTTTTTTTATAATAAATTTTGCCTTTTTTAAAGACTATTTGCATTACTTTACTACTGAATGAATTAACACAAACATCACATCTAACTTCTTTGAAAGTGTTAAGCCCACATTTTGTTTGTAAACTCAACTATAACTGAAGGAAGCAAGACCGTAGTTTTATCTGTGGATTGCAAAGTAAAATGAAATCGACTCTCTTTTACTGCCAGTCACTGAAGAGTACAATAGGCAAAGCATACAGACCTTCCTCATTGTCTGCAAACTTTAGAATGAGGAAAGAGCTGTTTTGTAACAGCTTGACAATGGGCTAATTGTGTTAGGGGCAATGTTGATCAGCTTTAAGTACTAGCAATATGACATTTCTTGGTATATTTGGGGTGCAGTCGTTCACTTTAGGTTTAGGACTTCAACTGAACCTTGTTAAGGATTCTTTTTTTTTTGGTTGAGGAGGGTAAGAGGAGGAAAATTAGAGGGCATGAGACAGGGGGAAAATGACAAAACCCAGCGTCACTCTTTGTGTCCCAACATCTGGTGCTGACACCTCTCATAGTTTTGAAACATATGTAAATCTTTTCTCTTTTCACTATCTAACATGTGGATCACCTTGGCTGATGAGGAGGGTTAGAGGAGGGAAATTAGAGGGCATGAGAGGAGGGCAAACATAACAAAACCCACCGTCACTCTTTGTCTCTTAAGATCTGGTGCCAACACCTCTCATAGTTTTTAAAACATCTTTAATCTTTTCACTATCTAACATGTGGATCACCTTGGCTGATGAGGAGGATAAGAGGAGGGAAATTAGAGGGCATGAGAGGAGGGCAAACATAACAAAACCCACCGTCACTCTTTGTCTCTTAAGATCTGGTGCCAACACCTCTCATAGTTTTCAAAACATACTTAAATCTTTTCCCTTTGCACTATCTAACATGTGGATCACCTTGGCTGATGAGGAGGGTTAGAGGAGGGAAATTAGAGGGCATGAGAGGAGGGGTAACATAACAAAACCCAGCGTCACTCTTTGTGTCTTAAGATCTGGTGTTGACACCTCTCATAGTTTTAAAACATACTTAAATCTTTTCTCTTTTTACTATCTAACATGTGGATTACCTTGGCTGATGAGGAGGGCTAGAGGAGGGAAATTAGAGGGCATGAGAGGAGGGGTAACATAACAAAACCCAGTAT
This sequence comes from Apostichopus californicus, assembly GCA_020650975.1. Lineage (NCBI taxonomy): Eukaryota > Metazoa > Echinodermata > Holothuroidea > Aspidochirotida > Stichopodidae > Apostichopus > Apostichopus californicus. The sequence goes on from JAIPMN010002545.1 coordinate 17,193, forward strand.
CACTCTTTTCCCTTTGCACTATCTAACATGTGGATTACCTTGGCTGCATCCCGGGCAACTTGAGCATCTTTGTTCATCTCCTGCAGTTCCTTCAACTCTTCCTGTTGCTTCTCGATGTCGGCCTCAAGGTCATCCAGGTCATTGCCAAAGGTCAAACTGTCCTTAATCATCTGGTCTCTGATTGACAGGTAGGTACGGTTTATGTGCTCGGCTTCTTGCAGCTTCAGGTTGGCTTTGTCCAGACGGTTTTCCAGTGACCTCAGAGCCTTCAGGAAAGAGTAGAGAAAGAAACTGTTGGATCTAACTGAAAAAACTTTTAATTCGTTGACTCAAACATATATACATATAATTAACAAGGAATTGCACACCCAGCCTGACCAAATGTAAACAAATGGTTTGGGAGGGTAAAAGAGTGCCCTCCCCAACCAGCCAATCACCTTCAATGAAACCAGAATTTCATCTTACATTTACCATTCTCATGGGTTACCTTTTGCTATAATCTTGACTTACAAGAGTACACTCGGTAGCATCTACCTTTACTACATTCCTGAATAAACTGCTTCTTAAACGTTGCTGCACGTTTCCTTGAACTGACCCTGAATTTTACCATCGTTTAATGGTTAACTATTGCTCTCAATTCCCACACTAATTTTTGATTAAGTAAAGTGCTCACCCCAGGATTTTCTTCCCTTCCTCCCAGACACTAAACTCAAACATTAAACCAGCCTACTGTTGCTCTCTCATTAAATAATTTTGTGATGATACAAATTAGCACTGCTCAAACTCTCTGCCATCCCATCTCCCTTTTCAAACCTTATTCTTGGGTTTTAAAAGTACAGCTTACAATAGTGCTGATAGTGGACTCTTTCTTTTGTAGTCGATTAATCACATAGCTCTTCTCGCCATTACTCGGTTACAGTTATTGCGTCACCACTGTCAATTTTACATTGCAGAAAAAGTTAAAAAATTTAAACATTGCTAGGACTGAATGTTGCATTGCAGAACAAGCATATTACTGAAAAGCAAATGCATGAATCTAACCGGAGTAGGTGCTAATTTTTAACACAGCACAGTGTTAGTGTAGCACTGTGAGAACCTGTATACTTTTGCGATATTTGCTGACAAACTGCCTTAGTGTTGTTTTTGAAGGTTAGGCTATTTTTCAAAAGCAAATTATGTGTAGTGCTAGCTTGTAGTCGAGTAATCGCAACTTTAATAGGTTGTAAGCGCTATTACTCAAACTTCCAAAGTGTAATCGCGACTACTGGCGATTAATCGATTACGACTATCAGCACTAGCTTACCATTGCTTCATCTGAGGTACCAGCAGTCATCAGTTGAGCATCAGAAGCATCCTGTAACATTTGCTTGTTCTGTGTGTTCAGCTCTTCCAGTTTCTTCTCCCTCTTCTGAGTCTGGGAGATTGATTCATTCAGGGACTTCTTTGCTTCACACACCTTTTGATCCATGGTCCTGATTGCATCCTGCCAGAGTTAACAAAATAAGAAATATTAATTAAAGATAATATTAGGTGTAATGTTTAACAATGTTCTGTAACAGTCAACAGCAAAATAGATTCATGCACGGAATGTAGCACATCGCAAAGTTTCATACCATGCTGTGCACGTGTCTGTGTGTAGTTGTAAAGCTTTCATAAACAGCTCATAGTGATGTAATACCATATTCAGCATGAGGCTCATAAGATCACTAGACTGGTCACACTAACAATGTGTACATACAGTAGTATAGAGCAGTATGAACCACTGAATCGACGAAATATTGCAAATTGCGATAAAGATCAAATGGCATATAAACACCCTTCTCCTTCCATTTCAAATGACCCAGAAAGTTTAAAGTAGCATTTTAATAACCAGATTCAGCCAAATTAATACTAGGGTTAGCTCTAAGAATCTGTCCTCCTGACAGAGAAGGAACAAGCTTAGTATAAGTAATCAGAAAGAACAGGGAAAAAAAGTTACAGTAAGTCCTGGTTCTTAAGCAAAGTACTATAAGCTGTACAGTAGGTAAATCAGTTATTATGGTGTGTCTGTTCTATGCATTGGTCTCTTTATTTTCAAGAGTAAAAGGAGGCATTCTTCAGAGGTCTGTCAGCTGCTGTAGCAAGGAGCTGTAGAACACTTATGAAAAGAAAACTTGGAGAAGTTACTCTGGAAGTTTAACCAGTTGCTTCAAGTTTCTACTGACCTTTCCAGATTTGCCTCTCATGGATGCCCTCTCTACATCCCTTTCTCTGAAAGCAGTGTTGATCACACGTTCATCTCCTGCTTTGCTGTCCGCCAGGTTCCTTCTCAGCATCTTGTTTTCCTGTCGCAGTTTTGCCACAGAACCTCTGTTCTGTTTGATGGTCCATTGTGAACTTTCATAGTAAGCCTTCCTGTCACCATCTGGAATGAATGAGATGAATGTTGCATACCTTCGGTCCAAACAAGATTACACCAGTAGTAATAAATCACAGAATGAGCTACTCATCAAAACTTGACATGTACAGTACAGCTCAGTGAAAAAGATTAACTTTAATTGTAAACAAGGGGAGAAGACAGGGGATGAGTTTAGACATCAGATGGTCTTGAGAAAAAGAAGTTTTCAGCATATGCTTACTCACACGGTATGTAGACAAACATGGTCCTCCTATGATAAAAGATACTCTAGGCTAGACCTACACTTGCCTGGATACGGTACCTACTGTAGGCTATAGGTGGTGTCACTGAGTACTGTACATTAAATGGGAAGTTGTTACCCTCGTAAATTAACTCACAGCTCTTTGATTTCCTTTCCTTTATTGAGGGGGGGGGGGAAGCAAATAAATCATTCCCATCAGTATTTTGCCTCTTGTATCATCTCATGAACATGGAATTGTAACTGTCAGGTCTATATTTCTTTCCAATTCACCAAGATTTAATGATACCAGTTTTGAACATTTTACTTTATGCCTTACAACACAGGCTACACTGAAGCTACTCTATGATCATCTTTGCTTTGTACTTCCTGCTTCTGTAACTTTTTGATGCCTAGCACTGTAGCAGTAACCGTCTACATTAAATTAAAAAGGACAAGGAGTAACATCATAATCAATATATTTGTGATGTTTGGATATTTACTTGGAACTATTCCCATAGCACTCATATGACTAGGTTAAAATATGAAAAAGTTACTAGGCCCCTACAGAGGGAGACTTGATCCTAACAACTTTGCTCGGTATTTTCCTAACTAGTATTATGTCCGAGGCCTAGCCTAACGTTCATATGCCTAACCTTACCTAAAAGAGCGATCTTTCTCTGAAGCTCGGTGATTTGATCGTTTATTGAAGTTGTGCCAACACCCGGCATGATGCTCTTTGTTCTATGAATCCTTTTCTTCCTGATAAAGTTAATGTCGTTTCCAGCGATTGAGAATAAATATCAAATTTGCCTGGTTCACTGCCAGGTAATACTATTATTTCAAACGAATTGAATCGCATATGCTACCCTACACAATAACACAGTACAGTATGTCCACTTCGTGTGTACGTGTATAGTGACTTGTGTTATGTATACGGGTTGAGCGACACAGCTTGCTATGTGTTGTTTGTCAGCCGCCATTTCCCGTTCCCTAGCAACTTCAATAAGAAAGGATGAAAATTCGTCAAACGTTTTCTTGCGTTTTAATTATTACAAGGTCCTTAAAATTTATGATATTAATTTTTTTACCATAGATCAATTTTATATCGTTGAAAATAAACCAAAAATCCAAAATAGACACAACTACTTTTGTGTCAAATATGTCTAACATTGTATAACTTATAATTATTCATTTACTCCCGATGACGTAACAAACACAGCTCTGTGATTTGTGGAAAAGTTTCACAAACATATTACGGTATTACGAATAGAAATAAACAGTGTACACAATCGCCGCAACTATCTATAACCATTCAGTTCCAGGCGTCAGGCAAAAGGAACGAAATTGATCAAATAATGGTTCAGAAATCAGAAAAGAAAGCGGCCAAAATGGAAAAGGAAATAGGAAATAAAACGGTGACGGTCATAGAAGTGAACAAAGTTGCAAAGCAAATTAAAGAGCAGCATGAAAGTAGCCGATGCATCTTTTCAGATGGTAAACGTATTAAAGCAGAGCAACCACTAGTTGATAAGGAACGGTTTTCAAGTCTTTATGAGATTGATTATCATCGCAAGAGGGTGTCTCCCTCCACACCCCGTCCTTGCTCTGTCACCAGGAGGAACAATCCACATCCATCTCAGGTGAGAGAAATTTGAATTTGACGATAAAGACTCAGTTCACATAAAAATAGGCTAATATGGCTATAACATCATATATGGGTTCAAAAAAACGTTTTATGTAGTACTTTCAACTTGTGTTTTCATTGTGCACAGGCTTAACCTCTCCTCTCCCAACACTCCCAAATGAATTCGACCCCCAGTGGCCCCACTACTGAACGGTAACCCGCCGCACGAGCCCTTAAGTGGATGGCAAAAAGAGTATGGCCATTCACTAAAAAAATCGGCGAACCCGGGATAGCATAATTCCCTGAACTGCATGCTCCATGGGACCCATATGAAGAACTCGTATCTAATGAACCCGAGTCCTCATTGCTTGCTGAAAATACTCCTTGAGGGACAGCATGACACTGGAAGATATTGGTAGTGAGGGGGCAAACCACAAAGTTACCTCAAACAATGGATCCTTAAAAATGCATACCACAAATTCCGGTATTCATTTTTTTTTAAACGAAAACGCACATTTTACTTTTGCTTTTTACGACGATGGGTTACTTTTTAAAATTAAAATGTGCTCTCTTAGGACTTCCACAAAGTTACAGGGGAATGTGTTATATATGTCCCCGTCATCCTCTTCCTCACCACGCCCTTCCGCTGGCTCCATCGTACCCTGGTATACGGTAGCTTATGCAAAACTTTAGACAAAGTTCTGATTTGCGAGTTTCTGTAAGATTTATATAGAATACAGTACGTGATTTGAGTCTTTTTGTTTTATTATTTCACTTTGTTCTGTGCATGCATCAAGACGCATCTGTGCACGTTAGTAAATGATTAATGAATACTCATTTCTTTATGTATACGGTACTAAATCGTCTATTCATTAGTTAATGTAAACACGTTTCCACATCGCAGAACTCATGTAAAGTATTTATATTTGGAATTTACCGATCCTTTCTTCGTATTTGATGGAAAAGTGTCTTAGCGACTAGTATATATCAGTGGCGGGTTAGGATTTTACAAAGATGGGGTTGTGGTCATACGATTATTGAAGACGACTCCTATGTAGGTGCGTGTGTGTGTGTGTGGGGGGGGGGGGGTGAAAGTTGAGACATGAAATGGTGACTTCTTAGGCATATTTAGTCTATAAATTAGGACTATACAAGCACAGTTCTGCTCTTTAACACCTTTATATTGCCTGTGTGGGCATGCAAAGGAGGAGGGGAAAGGTGGGGGGGGGGGGCTCCCTGGATCTGCAATTTAAGAATGGAATGAGAGAGAATGGAATAACCAGGTAATCAAAGTGCATACGTTCAAATCTGTATCTGTATATGACAGCATTAAACAGTGTCATCGAGTGCTATCTTATTATCAGTAATAGCCCGAGTTCGAACATTCCTTTTACGTACGGTACCCCGATGCAAGTATACAAGGAGGGATTGGAAATTTAGAGAGAAGGAACAGGAGGACCCTCAGATGGTACATGCTTACGTAATAGATATTGATGCCCCATCTTTATTTCAACATTTGGGAAAATGTAGTGACAAGAATTCAGCAGCAAATTGCAAGAAATAAAAACAATTACTTTAAAGGGCCTCATCGTATTTGACTGTATACAGTCTGTGGGTTGAGGTAACTGGACATTAGAAGCATTATTAGCGTTTTTCCATAATGACACCTCAAACTTTAATCATCTACATTTTTCACATGGCTTATTTTACCCTCCATAACCTCTCACATGTATGGTCCCACACCACCCTTCCTCTAACTACTGATATTGAAATATCATCTGAAAAGGCAAAATAAGCATATGCAGTCCTCCCCACTCGTTGTATATGGACGTGCGTGCATGGAAGCAAGGAGTTTCAATTGGTGGGGTGTAAAACTGGTGCATGGGATCTGTGTCCTGGGGACCACCTCCCATTTGAAAAACTTTGGTATGCCTAAAGTTCGTTAGATAGAAAATGGTGCTACATTTAACAACAAGGCATGGTGGTTTCTGTGTATAAACATTGATCGCTTTCCCCTCCCAGTTCGATCATATAACTAATCTACCTCAACACTTCCACACGAATGGCCCCGCCATTGAATATAGTATAATATAATACAAAGTCTGTGGTCGGGATCATTGAAGTAAATAAAATAAGAAATAAAAGAACGAAAGATGGCCATTTTTTTTGTCACAACTAAGTTTTATAAATCAGGGTGCGGATGGCAAAGGCTGGTTGGATTCTCACACGACAGTTCCCCTACTTTTCTGAGATCATTGGTTCTATTCCAAATAAGCCAATAACAATTAAGGATAATAAGGGATACCGTAAGCACAGCTCCTATACCACGTCTAAAGCATGCTCCAATTTGCACTCTCCTCAATATTCGTGCTCTTAACCCTGAGAACATGCCACCCCTTACCCCCCCCCCC
>JAIPMN010002545.1:23855-39641 GCA_020650975.1 Apostichopus californicus
TGCCACCCCTTACCCCCCCCCCCCTCCCACATCCTCCGCTCATAAGAAGAAAGGTACGATCGGAGCGGAAATTCTTCTAGGTGTTGATTGGCCCAGTTATCCTTGCTTCTTAATTGGATGGGTTCTACTATGGAAACATTGTTGCCCTCCGGCCGTCCACTCTCCCAAGACGGTGAGCTTTGTACTAGTTTTGTAGTAATCAATTGTACTACTTCAAAAGCAATCGAGCATAGAAGGGTACTAGTGGCCCTATGTGTCACCGTACACAAATCAATTATACCTGTTTCGGTGTATGCTTTCTTGAAAGGGACATTCTTTTCCCCCTTAGCAACGGGATAAGGAGATTGTGACCTTAGCGAACCTTTGATAATAGGATACACGTCTATTCGCGTGTACATGTAGGCTACTTGTGAGGTGCGAAGTGAAAGGAAACGTTGAATACATTACAGGTGCACCGGGCAGACGAAATCTGTAGAAACTACTCAAAGCTTACTTTTGTAAATAGGTTTTTCATCTAAAATAGAAGTACTGGTGAAATGACAGCATGACAACCCCAGCCACGGTTAGTAAATTTACTTTTAGGATAAATTATAGTATAGGAAAAAATCGCAGTCCGGGTAATGACATTCAGCTGTTGCTAGGGCCGCTACGATCTACCTGTTGGTGTACAGTATGTATGTAGCGACTGAGAACGGTGTAGGGTTGTACTAGGCCTAGGATATCAAATTGTATACCAAGTTACAACATGGTAGTGTTCAATTGTAAATAATTAGCTACCACGGTAAGTTAACTCCTATACAGTAGCCTTGATAAACAGCTTGGTACTGACGTTACCTTTCTAAATTCTTGAAATACTGTGTTCACCACAAATTATGGATTAGCCCTCAAATGTGAAATTTCTCTGTGCACCCTTATCACGTATGTTATCTTACTATTGCATATCATCATTGTGGAGGATGAAGGTCCCTATTGCTTTTTGCCCCAACCAATCTCCCCCAACCCCCCCCCCCAAACGAACTTGCTTAAAGTGAGAAAATAGGGCTGGCCATCAAATGTGGTTGCAAAAACAGACACAAGTCACACCTGGAATGAATGACAGTCTCTTCTGTTTCTGGTCCACCCCTGCCTCCCACCTAACAAAAACATTAATGAGGTTATTAAACCTAATTGTAAGCCTAAATATGCCTCAGTTCATGTCTAAATTTCTGGGGAAAAAGACCCATCCCCCTCCCCCGACAATGCATGGAGTAAGCTTCACTGATCTCAGGGCCACATATTTAAATCCTGCCCCCACCCCTGTGTAGAGCTACTTGTCATAAATGTTTGTGATTCATGAAAACTCTTTTTTTGATGTTCCTATAAATTTAATCTCTTTTCATTCTCATTACATTTCTGAAAAAATTGGAAGCAGTATACAGTAGTTTGAACTAGAAAAAATTTCCTCTGTGCAACCTTTTGACCATTTAGTAGCAAACTTGGTGAGCTAAGTTTGTCTAACTTAGCTCACCACTGTTGGTACATTAAAGCTTCTCAATTATGTATACAGTACTGTACTGCGTGTACCAGCAGGTCTAGGAGTATGGGCACTAATATTCAATAAACAGAAGAACAAAAATAAGACAGCTGTATCAAAGAAAGTGTTTCAATATTAACAAATCTTTAATAACGCAACCAAGAGCTGGACAAAAACAAGACTCACTGAAAATGGTATCTGAACCCAGACTGGGTCCAGGCCTAGTTGGTAGCCAATGGCCTAGACATCAGTATTTGTGTGTCAACAGAGTAGTGAAAGTTAAAGTATAGAACATGACTGAATTAGTTTTATATTAATGCTACATTCAATTGTACAGGTGTCATTGATAAATTTGAGATTAATAATTTGTGACTGATCATATAGGCAAACCTGATTTTGTCTTTGTCAGTTACTTTTCACTTTACATTTTACTTTCCATAAAATAAAGTTGTACATTAAATATACAACATTCACAGTCTGAAAGTAATGAGATCTAGTAAATAAAGATAAATTTAAAAATTTTTGAAAGTGTTCTTAGTCTCATTGACAGAAAAAAAAAATGGAACACAGCTGGGAATAAAACCTTAAAATTTTGGAAGATATTACTATATCATATTTTAGGCAAATTTGTTAACACCACTGTACCATAATAAATGGTATTTTAAGTTTGCTTAATGTGTTGTTTTCATGTGTGAGGGAAGGTGGCGTAATATATGCACGAACACTCCCCGTAACAACTTTTCTGACCTGTGACCTGACAATTTGGCTGTATCTACGCGCCTTGCACAGTGGACTCTATTGTTTATCTGTAATTTCACTCACTAAAACAGTGGTCCCTATTGTTTGATGTGGAGCACCCCTTCAGTTTCAGCTATTGTTAGCAATGCTTCTGCACAAATGACATGTTGCTTCTGCACACATGCCGTCTCACCACTGTAAGAATAACTTGTATATTGAAGTTCTCAACCATTATTGTATTTTGTGGTATTTTTTGACATAGTAACAATCGACTTTGAGATGTGAGAGCTGTAAAGTTCTCTGGGCTAACGAATTCGTCCGGTGGGTTGTACCACCGTCCTCTATTATGTGCTTCCATTTACTTTACTGGCTTTCATACCCAGTAATGGCCCTATAACCCCAGTAAATTGGAACAGAACAAGCCATAGGTTTTGACTCTTCTGTTGTGTTGCACGTACTGCATCACATATGCTCTACCTTGAAAATTGCATTAAGTTTTATCTTCTGCAATGGAATAAATTTATCCTGCCAATTTCATATGCATTAGTGTGAGAAAAATTTTGTGATATAGTTATTCTGGTAACTTGTACCATCACCAGTTGAGTTAAAACCAGTTGTTAATTATGAATTAAAAAATTGTTTTCACACCAAGTTCACCAACAATATAGAAGATGGGTTTAAGATTGGTTCAAGTGGAAATTATGTTCCTGTCCATTCATAAAGAGCAATTGAATGCCTTGTATAAACTGGGCTACAGATTTAATCTTTTTTTACATTATTTTTTTTGTTTTTGTTGCAGATGTTCATGCACTGGAAGGTGCCCACTCGTCTCATCGTTGACGAGCCTTCCTACCAGAGACAGAAAGCTGCTCTTCTTGCCGACAGCAACCAGCGATTTTACGAAGACATCAATGGCACAAGAGAGTGTAAGTCTTACAAGAATTTGATGTGCACATTACATCAGTACGAATTTGAAAGAACAGGGAGGACGACCCTAAAAATCACCAAATAAGACATTTGTTTTTCATTTCAGAGAGTTCAACTTTTCAATACTTTCCTTGATTTTCCCCTCTTGCCCCATCCCCTCTTCCTTCTCTCCTACCTGGGTAACACCTCTGTCATAATATAATAATGCACCAGTAGCACCTCTTTTCACAAAGATATTTAAAAGCAAGATCTTGTAAAGTCTGTAAATTGAATTCTTATGCATTTCTCCAGACTAATATATAATAGTTTATTACTGTCATGAACTCACTATTATTAACTCAACTGTTGAAATACTCAATTTCCAGCGATAAAGTAAGAAAGTTTCAAAATAGTGTCTAGTGTGAATAATTTGTCTTCAGTCAAACGACGTCTTATCCTCAACACACTGTCCATCCTCTTCCACTCTCTTCTCGCACTCCTTTTGTTTTGCACTCTCCCTATTTGCACTTTAGACATGCCTGTGGGTCACGAAGTACTCTCAGAGGTCGGTAGGCTGAGACAAATGAGCCCCCAGAAATTAGCCAAGCTACCCTCCTCCTGGCACTCTGCTTTCACCAACACCACGCACTACAGCACCCCTTACAACATGTTCAAACAGATCCGAGAACGAGACCTGGAACAAGAGATCAAAGAGTCAGTCAAGTTAGAGAAACAACAGCAAAAAGGTAGATCTACAGTACACTGGCATATATCTGCATGCTACTCTGGGTAATGGAGTTAAATGTCACTACTTATGCAGCTCACGTTTTGATACAGATGGAATAATTTACCCAAGAATCACATCACGAAATGCTATGCAAAGGTCATACGTATATATTGCAATACAAGTCTGAAGATATACGTAGCAGGGGTTTTGTTTTACACAGAAACCGTAGTAGTTTTTAGGAAACAACATTGCTCAGGAGGCCTGCAAAACCTGCTACACAAAATTTGAGATCTAAACTATGCCCTGAAATAGTTTGTCTGTCTTTGATAAATCTTTAAGATGATTTTCTACAGCCAAGGAAAAATTTAAAGCATCTATATGACTTTGGTCATTTAAACCCTCAATTTTTGGCTGTTGGGAGATACATTTCGTTTTTGACATAATAGACAACTGTGAACTTTGTTATAATTATTTAACATATTTATATTTATGTTTTTTAAATATTCTGACTAATTGGTATCTAGACATTATTAAGGAAAATCTAGGTATTAACAGTCACTAATTCAATTTTGGACGATAATTGAAAGAATGCTTTTAGGGTATCTTATCTTTTTTTTCATGGGTTTGTATGGCACAATGCCACCAACTTGTGGCAATATGAATGCAATATGCACAAATAAAGCAGTAGTTAACACTGACTTTGAAATCTTTCCTTTTTCCTCATCGGATTGCAAGGCAGGCAAACTGAAACAAATGTTTCATCCAAAATATTAAACACAGAAACTTCTGGGTCAAAAATAGAAAGCTAATTAATCAGTAAATATAAGCAATCTTTCTTTTACAGTATAAAGGAAGCTTTGCGATGTCATATATTAATCAAATGCAATATTTTAGAACAATCCTTGGCAACAAGTTTTTCTTCTTTTATTTTGGACAATTATTCAACACAACTTATTTCTAAAATCCTGCAGCAAGTTTGACTTAACTCGTACTAGTCAACATTGTTTTAATTGAATGGAATCATTGATCACACATTCAATTACAGCGACATTGTGAAAGTCTCTATAGCAGGGGGTGGTTTCTCAGTTTCATCATTTACATGCTTTGTTTGGTTAAAACTCACTATATATATTTGGTAAAATAGCCAGAAATTGGGACCATTTGAGTACTACACAGAATTACTTCACTATCCTCTATTCTTAAGATACTCTCTGGGGGGAACTCCTCTTCTTAACATAAAGAGGTAACATAATGCCACATCAATGGAAACTACAGACCAGCTCTGAGTTTTTGATCTTGTTTTGATGGTGTTGTTTTGTCTATTCTGAAGATTGTTTTGGCATACTCAAGTACAAGTCCCTGTTGTATCCATGGCAACCATAGTAAAGATGGCTACAAGTTTTCAAGATTTCTTTTACCTTCAAATGGTGATCATGTGACAATGTTGATATACACAAAGTGATTGTTTTGACTTTAAAAACTGAAGCCTTGGCTTCCCTATGTACTCCTTTGCTTGTCTGTGTGTTACATCCTGGTATTCAATTACATCACGAAACATTAGAGTCAAACATAAGAGCTGGTTGTCTAGGATGAGTCTGGACAAAAGTCTGGAAAACTTCTAGACTTCTAACCTTCAAAGTGATTTCATTTATCTATTCAGATCTATTAATGCTCAATTACACTTTCAGAAGGGAATGTTCCACTCTCTTGGCTCCTACGAGCAAGAAAATTTGCAAGTGATCTTTTAGATGCAATAGAAACCTGTGATGTATGTCAGTGGTGGATCCAGGTTTCTTGGAAGGAAATGGGTGTGGCCCTGGGGTCATTTTAAAGCCCACGCTCATGTAGGGAACTCTGGGGCTTCTTCTGCAGAAAGAGTTTGAATTTTGGAAATTTTGAAATAGTGCATTTGGTCTACATACAAAGCTCTTTTGTGAGATAAAAAATGGGAGGGGGAGGGGGACATACACCCCACGTCCCCCATCCTGGATCTGCACTTCTGTATCTCTTTACAACATTGAATTTTAGTGTAGACCACACTAAATGACAGGTCAGTGGGTCACAAATGGGTACAAAAAGGTCAATTCATACCCAGTGTTAGTAGTGCTAGGATGTTAAGAAAGTCAATTTATTTTGGGGGGTATTTTCAAAAAAAAATTCCTTGGGGGAGGGGGGGGGGAATTTCATGATGTTAGTAGTTATTTGTAGGTACATTTGTAAGTACCAAGATTTAGTGAACATATACAGTGCAGTACACACTGTGCAATGCCACACTAACAAAGCCAGTGTTTTCTTTTTGGAAAGATTTGGCCAATCACATTACTCCTAACAAAAATCAACCGACCTTTATAATATCCGCCTTGTTATTGTCAAATTTTGTAACAACAGTAATGGGGCAAGTTGCAGAAATTGCCAGGAATTGTTGCAGGAAATTCCCCCAAGAGAAAATATTTTTGTGGGACCCTCTTGATAAATTTGCAGGCATCCCGCAATTGCATATCCTCGTGCGAACACTGGTTCATGTGAACTCAGTGAGTGTCACCAGTAAAGAGATACAACGAAACTATCAAAACATGCTTAAAATCTGTAATGTACTGGCAAGATTTAACATATCTAGCAAGATTTTTGTCACTGTAAAGTCTCTTAAATAATTGAAAGTAAACACTATATACTGCTACGTACAGTAAAAACTATGGGCTTAGTCAAGGGTAATTTCAAGGTGGTGGTGAAGACTTGGAGGATTAAGTTAAGTGGAAAGTTGAGCACTAAATTTGAGAGGTGTTGGAAGGGGGAGTGGGGGGGGGGGGGGTTGAGGGAGAGAGAGAAAGCTAACAAATTTGAGATACTCTAATGGGTATTGGGTAAGAGACATTTCCACATGAATGTATACTTATGTCTTGCAATAGGCCATATTCAAAGCACACCAAGCTGGGGAGATCATTCATCCCTTGTAGAGCACTGCATACAGGACAATTAAAACTGTTAGTTTAACACTGCTTTGTCCATTGAAAACTATTCGTAAAACATGACTGTAGAAGAGTCAGGTGTACTTTGAAGAAGATTTGGTTGAGTGCAAGTTGCAACTCTCATCTATCTATCTTTGCAGTTGACATGCTGTAATATTGTTAAACTGAACCCGTGCACATGGTTACAATGGGGTCAAAGAAAAAACAAACACTGTTAATATTGTACAAGTAAGAATCCCTTTAGACATATTTTGTGTTTTAATTATGTGCTAAGCTGGATATTTGTTTCTACTTTCAGTGACTAAGCTGCCAGCTGTTCCTTCATCCAGCTCTGGTGTTCAATTGACTCAACAAGTGAGTACTAATAAATCTAATATAAACGGTTGTGTCTGCTACAAGTGTACACTGTACTATATGTCTCAGGTTGTCACAACTTCTGTGGTTCATACACTTTTCAAAACTTAAAGGCCTATAAATGTGGCCATATGGAAAATTATACTGAATTACTTTAAGAATTAATTCTACTAGGAATATTTGTGATACCAATGGGAAAATGATGAATTTGACTCAATGACTGAAACATAAGACAGTACAGTATACTTGGGTGAGTTTGCATACATTATGGCCTGCAGGACTTTGTGATGAGATATGTCAACATAACTTTAGTATGGACAATGTGCATGTTGAACTCTCCTATCTTTTAATTCCAATTGTATTTCCAAATTCATCATGGAATTAGCTGTACATCCCAAAGTGTTGTAGCCTGTGGATTGGGTACAAACTTTCACCGTGGCCTTCGAGATCAGTTTCATGCCAACCCTTGCATTGAACCATACGACTTCGCAGTACTAAATAAATAATCTAATTTAGTTACTTGTATCCTATAATTATTACAGAGATTTGGAGATACTTAGCAAAGCAAAGTTCTATTAATGTAATCTGAAAGGTAACCTCATTGTGTACGACAGTGCAGCAAACACTGTTGCGCCATTTATTTCATCAAAATGTCGCAAACATTTCCATACACCTTTCATCATTTCAGACTATAGCAAGAAGCCTCAACCCAAAGGCCGTCCCAGCCGCAGAAAACTGGCTTCGCTCTGTCGGCAAGTCGGAGAAGAAGGTGATACAGAATGCCCTACACGCGGCAGACAAATCGTACGTGGACACCACCCTGAAGCGGACCCTGCAACCAGATGCACGAAAGGCAGTGGAGACTTGGATGGAGGGTGCTAATGCAAAAGGTAACATGGCCATCTTAGATCGCTTACTGAATTTAGTCGGTATTTCAAAAACATCTAGTGCTCTGGGAATAATTTACCAGGTGTCGCATACAATTATGCTACAAAAAATTACCACGAGCTTGTCACCCATGTCCAGTGGCGCCACCAGGGGGTGGCCTTGGGGGGCACATGCCCTCCCCCCAAAAAAATCGTGCCCCCCAGATGGGATTTGTAGGATTAAACAAAATACTCAAAGAAAACCTTTATCTGCCTCAATTAAAAGCATAAATATCGGACAGACTAAGCCCGAAAATTCTTGAATAATAAAGTTACTACAAGTGCAAAATATAGCACCAGATTGCATCTAAGGACCCTTAGTTAATAAACAATTTCCCCTCCCCTCCCATGAGAAGCCAGTGGTGAAAATGCATTGATTTTGTGTAAGATTAGGAAATGACACATAATCTTGCTTTTAAGGTGATTTTAATGGTGTGAAAGCTTTTACACACAAGAGAACACTCCGGATGAAACTGCATACTGACGCGCTGGGTGATCTACTTTTCCAAGGTTCCACTTGTGCAGTTCGTGCAAAACTAAAAATCATATTTGAGAAAGAACAAGTGTGTAAACAGTTATTTTGATTTGAAACTTCCAAGAGATGCTTCGGAAAATGTCTTCACTAATGATCAGTGTAAATCTACTTCTAGTGATTGACTAGTACCAAGGTTCCACTTATGCAGTTGTGCCGAACTAAAACCATATTTTAGAACACAAGTTAAAGTGTGTAAACAGTTATTTTGATTTGAAACTTCCAAGATATGTTTCAAAGAATTTACCAATTATCAACTTAAATCTGCTTCTAGTGATCAACTCATGTTAATGCCATGCTACTACTGTTGATTTCATTACAAAAGTACAAAACTCATAGCAACAGCTTAACAAGTTTTGTGAATCTAGACTAAAGACCAATATGACAGAACCCTCTTTTGTTTAACGATTCATTTATATATTTTTACATTTTACAGATCGAGAAGTAGCGATCCAATTCTTCGGAAGCTTGGCTGGTTCCAAGCTGATGGGGATGAAGGAGGGCTTGAATCATCACCTCCACAAGGACCACAAGGGTGAAGTACTTTGCAAGATGTGTGATGGAGATAAGCTACAGCAGGTGCTAACAGCCCTTAGGAAGTAAGTTACTCTAGCTTTGATCTTAGAAACTAAGGAAATAACATGCAAGGATGGAATACAGTGTTGCCTAGAAGTTTGAATGGATGGTTAAATATTTAACTCCAGTAATTGCAATTGAGGAATGTACCCAAAAGGTATTGAATAGAATTCACCAATTGCCATAACAACATGTAAACACATTGATATCTTATTGTATAAATCGAGGGTCTGCAACCTATGGGTCGTGGTCCCAATGCTTGGGCCACAAAAGGATTTTCGATGGGTCGATTGTTTCAGAAATTGCAGAATTTTTTCTAACTTATCTTGATTTGAATTATTGTAATAGTGGACACTGTGAGCAGACCTCAGGATTGCATTGTCCATTCTTCAAGGTAAGATCCATGAACTTGTGGAAAGGAAGCAGAGCTAATCAGCATATAAGCTACCATTTTCCAGTGGCATTGTAATGATGAACTGGGGGGGGGGGGGGAGAGATAGCTGCCCTTCTTTGAATGTAAAGATTGTGATGGATTTGCTATTGCAGTATGCAAATGGCAAACTACAAATAAACTATACCCTTTACATGTGTTCTTGTTACTTGAAGTAGTCTGGTCAATTGTGGGACACGGTTATTTAGTTGTAGTGCTGAAATGTGACCAGTTGCTTAATAGCAATAGAAAGATTAAAACATGTCACCTATGACGTGAGTTTATGATGTCAACTGCTTTTTGTCTTTACAAAATTATTATGATTACTCATAGTAGATTAAAAAAAAAAAATTTGAACTCCTTTAAGAATCTTAAATTCGTCAGTGTTCTGCTGAAATACTATTGCTTTCATCCATACGTCAAACAAATCTTTTCTCATCATTTCAGAGGAAAACCTGTTGCCTCGGTGACGCTAAACAAAAGTAAACAGACTCCCGATAAGCTCCGCCACCTGCGACTGCTTACTCCATGCACTCGCAACCGAAAGGAAGAATTCCAAACGTGGCACCATCTTCCATCTTTCAAACACCCCGGACCTGTTTCCAATACCATTGCACTCTTTACACGACCACATCGACCTGTCCAGCGCCATTTCACCATCCACCCAGAGTGGGAATAAGCCCGGCTACTACTATCACAATAATTTCCAACTCTTGACAAATTTTAATTATGAACTTTTTAGTGATCATTGATTTAAAGGTATGTTTGTGTAAAAGAATTGCATTGGTTTGAAGTTTAATATAAATAAAAAGTTGTCTTTTGCTGTAGCATTGGCTAGCTACGCAATGTGAAAAGAATTAAAAGCTGTTGATTTTAACTGGAATATTTCAAATTTTGTAAATTATCGAGTGAACTTATGCTGTTATTTGACTTGCTAATAAAAATGACTGATATTGCTGTATTTCAATGGTTTTGAGATTTCTCTACATGTGTTACTGTCAATTAATGTGCCTGCAAATTTTTCAACGTGTTTGGTAATAGCCTAGAGAAAGTTAAACACACACTTGAATCATTTTATTATCTCAGTGGCACAGGCAAAATATTTCTAGGAATAAAAAACAGAAGGGGGGAACAGGAGATGTACCAACATCTACATTATCTAGAGCGGTACTTAAATTTCTACAAACTATTTTCACACCTGTGGGCTTATAGTTATAGAGTTAACAAGTTTATTGGCTGGATGACGATAAGTTGAGGGGAGTGGATAGGAAATGATCTCAACATTTTTGGAGGCGACGTCATTACTTGACACCCTTAACTGTGAGCCATGTTTAAGACAAAGATCAAGGTGTTCAGTTAATGTCAATATGAGTTTACACAAGTAACATTAATGAAAATAACCAAAGTAAATAACTTACTGTGGATGACTTCTTCAATCGTCAAGTTTGAGACCAAACCGTCCATATATCTGCTTGGTGGTAGTTCCTTCCTTAGATGCTAAAGTTTGGCAGCAGAAGAGAAAGCCACAATAAAGATAGTTGATTGTCAATTAGTTAAATTAAATCACAAATGCAAATGAAATCAAAACGTCTTTCCTGACTGCTGAGCGCTTCCTTCACGTGAGAATTGATTGACTATTCAGAGAATACCATTCTCATGGGTATTGAGAAAATTAGCTGTGGGTATTTGTCAACAATCCAAGAAGACCGTTGAGTTCTACATACAGTCATATAATATTTAATCTTATTTGAAGCTGCATGGACCAACCAAAATTAGCCTTAGTGGTTTAGCTGGAAAAGACACAACAAATACAAAAGAAATATTTCATACTTATGGCCAATATATGTTGCAAAATATTCTGAGATCAGGATATGAAGATATGATTTGTAAGTCACTTCACAACTGAACTTTTTCAAAGCATCAAATTCTGCTGAGTGATAGTGTAGCATGTGATGTCTGCAACCTATCAATTTCTTTTAATATAAGGAGCAAATTCAACCATATTTTACACTTTATATGGTAAAGATGCATGTGATAACCAACTCCCCTCAAACGGCTAAGAATGTCTCCATCAGTTTTTGAGATATCACGGTTTTGCACCATCAAAGATATTGCACATCCTTTCAGATGCATTACCGTGGAAACATGATCATAGATGCACTATTATCATCCCAAGTGCTTTATTCAAGAAAAGATCAATTAATGACGATACAACACCATACTAACTTCACACATTCAATTTATTTGCTGTATGGAGCCGTTCGATGAAAGGCAAAACATCATGAAACCTTGTCGCGGTAGTTTATAGTCTTACCGATTTGTCCAATGAGGTGTTGGCCGAGATCTTTCAGTTCATTGTACTCATGTAACTTGGTTATGTGGGACTGGACTTCCTCCAAGTTGTATCCACTGTGGAAGTCAATCAGATAATTATGCTGGAAACATTTAGCATAGAAAGATGTATGTTGACACTCATTTTGAAAATAATTACATAATAAATAAATGTATTTTAATTTGAAGATAAGTGTAGAGTCGATATGATAACGACTGGAGTGCTTAAAGCAATGACTTAGTTAATAATACTTCAAATGACTTTGTTCCTGTTAACACCAGAGAACGAATATTTGCATTAATGACTAAGTAATTAACCAGAATGATTTCTGTTTCATGTGGTTATTGCTGTTTCCCCCCTTTCCTGGTTTGCATGCAATCACTGGTTAATTAAACCAACCATTTATCTCTAAGTACATATATCTGCACACACGGTTACAGCTGGTTACACGGTTACAGCCAAATTTGTGCCAAACAGGTATACTTGGGCCTCAACCTTCCAGAGACACCGTTCACTTTCAATCGTTGGAGTATTAATGTTACCTTTCTTCAAGAGTGTTTATTTCTTCATTGACACTCTTTAATTTTTCTTTCAAACTGTCCAAAGATTTCCTGACCTGTTCTTCAGATTCGTTTCCTCTTGGGTCTCTCACCTGTAAAAGAAAGAGGGAACGGGACAATGTCTACCTCGTGTGGTTCCAGAAGTTATTATTCTTTAACTAAATGCTGCAGTTTGTGTTGATTATGCTACAAGAGGGAATGGTGGTAAAATACAGTAATATTTTCAGAAAAGAAAAACAGGTACATTAACACATTTCCTGTTAGTTTTGTCTACCAAGTTGCACCAGGAAGGATGAAGTTGGTATTTACAGTATATGATATGAAAAACAATTCAAGTTGTTAAAAGTTAGTGAGTGATCTACTGTGTACTATTTAGACATGACCTTAGCCAGCTAGCCATCTAGTGACAGAACTGAATTGACAAATAAATGTGTAACAGACAGTTAATTTACATCTCTCGAGGGCACAAGAAAGCCACATATGTTTTCTATACCATTACATATCTTCTCTGAGAAGATTTTGATAACATCACAAAGATAAACATTGCAGGCAAGGCTTTGAGGATTTTTTCTGGTTGTTTCTTGGAAATGTAATCAGGTATTACCTGTTGGTTGTCTGTACAGTAAATTTGGTTGTCTAAAAATTTAGAACTGAATTGTACAACTAAATATGCAACAGACTATTAACTTTCACTTAGCACAAGAAAGCCACACTTGTTTTCTCTACCATTACATCAAATTACAGCAAATTTGGTCTAAGAAAGTTAGCAAAATAGTAAGGAGTCAGGACCAATATGTACATTGTAGGAGAGATGTGTAGGTATGGATGTTTTGGGCCAGTAAAACTCCCCTTTCAGATGAAACATAGCCCTAACACTATTCTTTTTAATTATTTTAGTATCTCCAAAGATGATACCAATTTATTGTGTTAATACCTATATGGGCATGCAGTATTTAGTGCAATGCAACAAGAATTTGATGTGAACAACTAGTCATTTGTCGGACGACCACCAAAGCTGGGTTTGGTCGTCAGAACAGAAATTTCATCCTTTCAGACGACCACTAAAAAATTGCCCTGCATCCAGAAATTGCAATCAATTACGTTGAAAAACTCTCTCCGATACTAAGATTCCAACTTACTGGAGATTTGAAGTCCATCTTAAACTTCTTTCCAAATATGTTTCTTTGCATACTTGATCTCTTTCTAGAAGAACTTGGTGTTGATAGAAACTGTGAATTCCTGATAACAAAATGAAAAAGAAGAAAAACTTCTCAAATTAGATTTAGAAGGCAAAGAAATCTCAGAAAAATATTTAAATGCAATATGTGCAGGGAAGAAAATGCACTAAACTGTAATACACTGTAATGTTATGTTCTTACTTCTTAGGCATTAATTGCTGATGAATCTTGACTTGTTAGTTCCGTTATACTCAAGAATATTTGGGGCTTTACTGAAGCATCCTAGCAGGCAACAAATATATAGCACAAAATGAC
Organism: Apostichopus californicus; assembly: GCA_020650975.1. Lineage (NCBI taxonomy): Eukaryota > Metazoa > Echinodermata > Holothuroidea > Aspidochirotida > Stichopodidae > Apostichopus > Apostichopus californicus. The sequence goes on from JAIPMN010002545.1 coordinate 37,909, forward strand.
TAGCTAGCCCAAACTTTCCCCAAAATGCCAGACGAAATATATTCAGTTTGATTGGTCTTCAGAAGAAATGCAAAGATGTGCAATGAGTACCATAAATCAACATCAATTCATATTTAATTTCTCACATGAGCAAAAAATCTCACTACATTTTACTTGACAATCTAGACTGACTTATAATAACCAAGCTGCAACTTTTAGGCTTAAATGTCAGTGTAAACATACCATTTAAAGTTTCCTCAATTCCTGCCCATACTCTGTTGTTTTAACATTAAGGACTTGTACCTCCCATAGTTCATCTCTTTGGCAATTAAAGATTAAATACAGTAAAGTATATAGACTGCTAACTACAGAAACAATTGGCATGGTATCATGTTGTGTTAATTTTTGTGATGTTTACTTTGGAATTGCTTAATTGGTGCTGCAAACTAGTGGTACTGTAACATTTGGCCAGGGGAATGAGAGTCATAGATGTGCATCTCCTCGACTTTTGAAAATGATCAGAAGCAATTTAAACTTTCATTCCCATGGGCTTTAGTGTTAGCCTACCTTGCAGGTGTTAATTTTGTTTTGTGTTTTAAGTTGGTTTTGCTTTTATCACAAGCAACTGTCGGGGTTGACTTTGATGGAGCAATGCTTTCCACTACTGCTTCATTGCCAGTCCTAGCGTTTGGAATATCAGTAGCAATACCATGGTTGGGTATTGCAGCAGACGGTTCAGGGCTGATGTTAGGCCTAGCTTCAGTTTTACATAGAGGTGTTGCGTTAGGAACGGGTGACTTGAACGGTTGTCGCACACCACTTCTCGATAAACCAATTGATCGCCGTTTTGTTGGAACTCGTCGAACAGGGTTGAACTTCGAAAAATCTTCCGAAGTCATGGTCGTAAGATTATTGATGCAATTCCATTGTGTCTTAGTTAATAACACTCGCTCTGTCGGTGTAATCAAACTGATAACAAATTGATGTCAAAATTCCCGGATTTTTTGTCGAACTGTAAATTAGGTCGCATGATTCTGTTACAACCACCACTGATTGCATGTGAATGTGGTAAAAGTTGTCCGAATCGATTTTGTCCAGTGACTTCCGTTTAAGTAATTGTTATGGACCCATACGTCACTCATTAGAGTTGTGATTTTTATCGCAAATATTAACCACAGCAGAAATAACAAACATAATGCGAATTAACTGTTTGACCCGACATTTATGAACAGTAGCAAAATGGACATTGCTCGAACGTTTATCAGTTTACGCACTTGCACCCTTATTCTATGTTTCGCACAGAAATGTTACGTGGAACGCTGGTGATATATAATAATTTATCAAGTTATGACCGACTCAAGAATTCAACGGGAAATGAAATAATCTAGACCCACTTTTTATAATATTTGCAATATTTTGTGGTAAGTATACTGAATTTACTTATATTCCTCCGGAGTTATATTACGATTAACCATTCAAAGTCTTGCAGTGCACTGAGACTCCACCAACATTTACATTCCAAACAGTACTAAGTATGTGTTCCGCGAACACAAATTAGCCTAGAAAATAGGTAGTGGCTATTGACCCGGCCGCCGGGCCTCTAAGCCCCGATCGCTATTCACCCGGCTGTAGATGGTACCATGGCAGTTGTGCACAGTCCTGGATCTCATATAAATTTACTGTGTAGGCCTACGTACGTACGTCAGGCAGGGCAAGCGCATGTGTTCAGTAGGCCGGGCTATTAAAGTCTGCAA
>JAIPMN010002546.1:0-19401 GCA_020650975.1 Apostichopus californicus
AAGCCAAGGAATAACACACAATTGCACACCAACACACACACCATCACCATTGCCAAGATTCCTTTTGCCTCCTGCAAGGAATAAAAATGCCTGAATTTTGCAAGATTAGGAGTGGCCGTAGGTAGGGTTGTGCGATATATCGAAAATTATTATTATCGTGATAATTTTTTTTCAAGACGATATTTTTTGAGGATTGAACAAATGACGATAATTTCTTGTGAAAGAAATTTGAAATAAATGTGGAAAAAAATGCGGTTATCCTTTCTCCGTTTAATGTGTAAATGTTATTCTAGCATTCCTTGGTTAAGAAAGTTGAAAAGAAATAAAGTTGATCAACTTCATTTACTGACTTTTGAACTTCGTAAAAACCCGTCCTTTACAACATTCATTGTATAGAGAACAAAACTCTGAAAATCAGCAGAGAAATTACCAATTGTGTACGAAAAGTAAGTTGGTACACCTTTCAAATATTACGAAAGATCGAGCAAAATACTTTTGAAAAATTCACGCGAAACTGGCATATCGTGCTAAATGCAACTAATGTCATGTAAACAAGGCTCTAGTTCACCCATTTATGAATAAACCATAAGACCACATCTGGTGTTAAGCGGGGGGGAAAGAAAGTATTTTCTAGAATTTCCAAAAAGAAGGAAAAATTAATATCCTACCATAGTTAAGTGTATAGTAAATAGCCTAACCACTTCGTCGGTTACGGATCTCACGTAACAACAAAAACACAACTAATTGTATTTTGCGAAGTTGACGTTCTCTACAAGGACATGGAAACAATATTAAGCATTTAGTTAAACATGCCAAGTGGCCTAAAACATGGGATTACAAGGTTTACTTTCATAAAGATGGCCATACTGTAGCTATTGGGGCCTTGATATCGTGCTATGTCTGTATGGTATAGACTGTGCCTCGTGTATCATGGGGAGTAGATTGTTTTGTTCATGCGGAGGAGTCAGTTGGCTTGAGGTGTGTTTTACTTACCTTAATGTTACGGGGATATTTACCTACTTTTCTTGAACGTCTAAGATAACATTTCGCATAACTTTACCGATCCTTTACTGACTGACCTAATTAATTCTAGGGAGCAGCCAAAATAGTTTACTCCATGAAAAGTTTTTTGGAAACGTGCCAAAAATGTTAACAAACAGGTGTTAGACAGGGGGTTGTTTGGCAAGGTACCTGGGAAAATTTGCAGCACATGTACTGTAGCCTACCGTGATATTTAAGTAGGGTAAATGAAACACTGCAGTTGTAAACTGATGTACGTATAGTGCACGCTGTTCATTGTTAGGCAGTCTAGAAACGGGACTTTGCCGAACGTAGTTTGTTTCATAATATCGACAGTTTTGTAAGATTTTTAAAGATTGTAAGACAGACTAAATCTCTTTTCATTTTATCACATAATATAGCTACTCTAACTTGTCATTTTAAAATTTTCATCAGTTTCGTGACATTTCAATTCAAAAAGTTGTCAGTATTTTGAATCCTCAACTGCGAATTTTTTATCGCCAGACACGCAAAAATACTAAAATTTTCCGGGGGCCTTCGCCCCCTGGTTCCCACAAGGGGTTCCACCCCTTGACCCCACCTGGGCCCTAAGGCGAGCCCCTGGACCCCACGCCATTATGCTCACACGCAACGCGTGCTCGGTGTGTTCGCTGCGCGAAAACACCGGTGGGAAATCGGCAGTTGTTTTTAGTGTGTTCGCGAACACACTAAAAACAACAAGGAAAAATTATCGAAATATCGCGATAATTTTTGAACTATTTATCGTGACGTTAAAAAGCAAATATCGCCCAACCCTAGTGTGAAGACTCGCGCAAAAAGAAACGTCTAATGCCGGTAATTTGACCTAGTTTCGAATGAGGTGTAACAGAAGTGTTAAACACCACCATCGATCCCAAAAAAATACACACACAGCTTGCTATACCGTCGGTAATTAGACACTAGTGCAGTCAGTACATACAGCTGCGGTCAATACCCACAGCACAGTATACAAACGATACAGCGATGGACATCTCAGGTCTAGCTAAAGATAACAATTAAGGTATCACGTTTCATTACTGTCTGCATTTTGTAGCGACACGAACAAAACGTCACTTGCAAGCAACAGAAAGTTAACTTTTTCAGATGGCCGCATGCGGTTTGGGGGGAGTCTTCAATGCCTCTAACCTGTCTGTATTATGTGGGTGTATTTTTCCTTTCTGTCACTGTACCTTGTCATTTAGCCTCTGAAGAAGATCCTGCTAGAATTGAAACGTCAGACCAACTTACCTTACACATTCTCTTACACAGGCTCTTTAGTGGATAAGCAGTTTGCTATCAGTTTTGCTTTATTCTGATATACGTTAGTAACTTCCAACATCCTGCTCATCTACTGTACCTGTACAGCTACTTTAAAACTAACATCAATTCTGAGAAAAGAACACTTACATTTTCTTTTTCTTTTTTTTTACAACATTCAGTACCACCAGCTTATTTACTTTCCAATTAGTTTTGCTGGCATTATGATATTCTACATACGTACTGTACAACAGAGAGCCAAAATTAATCCTGAAAAACATTTTAACTCTGAACGAAACAAGCAATAGATACAGGGGCAGATTACATTGATATTTTTAAGGTATTATCTCTCCTTTCCTAAGATGATTTTTACTTGCAAGGCTGTTGCTCGCAGAGTGTTAATTCTCATTTCTCATTCATTTCCTCTAAATTGTATTATATATATTCCCCGAAAACGAACCACAAAACATGATGAAATCTTCACCTTTAAAATGTTCAAAGTTTGAAGTTTGAGATGCTTAAAGCATATTAATATTTTGTGTTGGATTGTTAGTTTTCGTGACTTTGACGAAACCGGGTGTGCTAATGTCAGTGTAATGCACTATCCAATGTTTATATGTTGCAGACTACAGTAGGTAAGTGATGGCAGAGTATTTAACTACTGTTTTACAATGGAAACAAGTGGGCGGGCGACAAGGGGAAAACCTGACTATTCAATCCTCCAAAAAATAACAGCATAGACCATGCACCATTGATTTTTGGAATGACCTTAAGATGACCTTACCTCCCTGGCTTAGTGATGTAATTTTGTAAGCGATTCTTGACTTCATCGTAGGTCATGAATGACATGTAACCTTTATGATTGACAGCGAGACAATTCCAGTTCCTAAGAAGGGTGGTCCAAGGCTGAAAGAGTCTTGTAAAGACATCAAACTCAAAGACAGATATGTAGTCGTTGCAAGTTAGGTCCATCGTATTACGAAGAGCAATGGCCTCCAATGTGGAGTGGATGGGATGCACTTCCTGCAAGCTCTGTCGAAATGCTTTCCACGTCACAATAGTTCTGTCGAGGGAGAAAACAGGTGAAGAGCATGATCTCATTACAGTATGTAAACTTGCAAGTAGTGTAACATGTACAGTATATATAGCAAAAGTGGAAGTGAAGACTGGTATTTGCAGTACAAGAACTTTTTGTTCACTTCAATGCTGTCGATATCCTGACTTTTGTGGACCAGCCAGTCTTCCCTGAGCTGTGTCCGCGACGGACTGTTGGCTGCGCTTTATACCTTTTGGACAATTTACGAACAATGACACCACTGTAAATATGCACTTAGTCATTGATCCTTGCAACCTACCAAAATTCATTTCACAGAGCATTGTGAACCCACTGACCCACTTTGGAGCCATGGACCCACCTCTTCTTATCAATCTACTGTACTAATATGGGAAACTGTATGTGAATCCTTTGTGGGCTCCTGAAAATATGGAGAGATCATACTTAAATGAGAACAGATTACAGTACTATGGGAATTAATTGCTATGAAAGGCTTCAAAACCAAACAAATAGAAGTTCAACAATGTTAATTGAAGGGTTCAGAGATGGATGTGCATTATACATGAGTAAAAAGTTGGAAAAAAAAATGTTTGTATAATAACCTTTTCCATCACTTCCTGTTCATTTTATTATGTTTTGATTTGATGTTTTTTTTTTTTCTCCAATTTTAATGTATTCTTTTCGTGGTCCTTTCGTTATCAAAATTCCTGCCGTTTCTGACAACCTTTGACTCGAGCGGTACGATCATGTTTTCGCAATAGGTATAAATTGTACATGAGTACCTGTAGACCTGTACATAGTACCTGTATGTTAAATGAGCACAGGTACGGACAGGCAACCTATACCACATTGTCGAGACGGCTTTCACGGTGACACAATCAGGAAGTTACTCGAGGTTTACTGGTTCCTGTATGGATATGTAGTGACTTAGTAGTCACTGATTATCAGGTGTTGATGTATGTAGGTTATAATCCAATTGTTTAAGAGGCCTTGAAGTATATTGTGCTCAGTGACATACTTTACATAATGATATGGTACATACAACTAGTTACTATAAACTGCATAGTCTTTTTGAATTAGAGAGTTTCCCCAATTGGGTCAACAGCACCTTTATGTCAGCCTTTGTCAGGTTTGAACACAGCAAGATGTAACAATTGGTGCTGTGGCCAAGTGGATAAAAGCTGTGGCATCTGAAAGCAATGAGGCTTAGCAATCGGGAGGTTCCGGGTTCGATACCCGGAACCTGTAAGGTCATAGTAAGGTGGGTTTTTCATCCAAGAGCAATCTATGGTTATCCCATCTAAAATGCCTTCCTAAAGTTGAAAGGATTCAAAATTTGTGTCAAGATGTTGCATTGGAAGCCACCCGACGTGTAAGTTGTATAAATCAGTGAGCCCTTGTGGGTTTCTCTCACATTTGTGGTCGCTTAAACGTCATAAAAATAACGGCTGATTATTATTATTAATTTGGATAACAGAATATGAAATTCAAATTTGGACACAGCTACGTTTCACACAGACAGTGAACTTGAAGCAAACAGGCCATGTTGTAAATTTTGCACAGTGACCAACACATTTACTGACAATTGTTAAGGAAAATGCTCTCTTTCCTACTGTATGTTAACTTAAAACACTGAACAGTCTAGTTCTAAAGGACTGGCATCATCCTTAATTGAATAACATACTGTACATGGTACATGTGTGGAAATAATATATAATTTGAGCATCCTTGAACATTATGAGATACATATATTGATATGCAGTTGTTTTGCACAATTCGTACTGACAGTGAACTTGAAGCAAACAGGTGATCTCGTAAATTAGCAGGCTGGCCGACACACTTTGGGACAAATTTAGAGGAATGGCTTCCTTTATAAAGTAATTTTATGAATGATAAAATGATAAATGCTCGAATTCCAAAAAGAGCTGGTAAATTATCCTTACTTCTATATTACAGCTGAAACATATACTGTAATATACCTCCTGAAATAAATTTTCAAATATTCAAAGTAAAATGATGCTGCTTTAATTAAGATCGACGGTACAGATATGAGAATGGTTACAGGGTAAGTAACTAATCAGTTCACAGTCAGGGTCCAGATTACTCACCAACTGACTCTGACAGCTTAAAATGTCAAAATTATGGCAGAATCTTGGACCTATCAGAACCAAAAGCTTAATTAAAGGGTGTGAAGACTCGTGCAAAAAGAAACATCTAATGCCAGTAATCTGACCTACTGTAGTTTAGAATGTGTAACAGAAGTGCTAGACACCACCATCGATCCCAGAAAATACACACACAGCTTGCTACCATCGGTAATTAGACACTAGTGTACAGTCAGTACATACAGCTGCGGTCAATACGTACAGCGCAGTACACAAACGATACAGCGATGGACATCTCAGGTCCAGCTAAAGATAACAATTAAGGTATCACGTTTCATTACTGTCTGCATTTTGTAGCGACACTGGCAAAACGTCACTTGCAAGCATCAGAAAGTTAACTTTTTAAAGATGGTGGCAGGCTGTTTGGGGCAAGTCTTCAATGACTTTAATAATATAGCAACTAATATTATTATGTAAACCACAGCTTCCCACTGGATGTATTGTGTGAGTGTGACAGCTAGTGGAGGTCGGCATTCATTACTAGTTACTGTCAAAGGTAAGCACTTCATGCCATTTTTAGTCCCCAAAAAGCCATCACTTAAACAAGAAAAGAATAATTATCATGCTGTTGAAAGTCTGTAAACTCCTTAATGATCCAAAGGAAGAAAAACTTTCGAATCCTCAGTTACCAAAAAAAAGGGACAAAATCCGAAGGAAGAAAATCCGCTCGAAAATCACGTTTCGACACTTCGAATGGTAGAATGAGAAGGAAGGGCAAGGACCGGAGGGGCTGGTCATAGAGGGCGCGCAGTGTTAAAAGGTTACCAGGACATTCCAGGCACGGTAGAACGTGGTGCAATGGTAGCGAGGAGACAGGTAAACGAGAAGCGAAGTATATCATGCATTTTTCTGGTGTACCCAGACTCTGTACAGCTTTCAGTACATGTTGGTGAGACCGTACAATGAACGTTTCCATGGCGGCAGATCAATAGTGACCAATCTGAAAGGGAGACATGTCAACCCTTCCTTCCTTACCATGTACTACTTGGGATATGATCCTGCAAGGCATTGAATTTCTAGGTAACCGCGGGCCCCGTAAAAGTTTACCTCAGCAGGGAACGTTGGGTTGATCCAACACCATCGCACCATTCAGCTACATGGTCTCAGCATCCAAGAAGGGAACAACCAAACCTTCCCTCTCCTTCTTACTCCCCCCCCCCCTCCCTCCCTATCCATCTTCTCATCTTTTCTGTGACATTTCTATTGTCCCAGCTGATGTAAGGTATATAATTCTGTATAAAACAATTGTATTTGCCAAAAAAAAGGATACTGCTCAGGTAATATATCACTGGTTCATTTTTACTGAAAGAGTAAGAACATATTACCACGAGCAATTTAGCTAAATAGAATGAATCGTTTTTGTTCACAACACATGCACCAAAAATACCCCAAAACTGTAACATAACGTATAACCCCTAATATATAACAAGCCGCAATGTGTGACCTAATGCAGTAAAACGTTTGGAAGGAAAATGGCTGTTTAGAAATTGTTTACTTAAAGTGCATTGTCATAGTTTAAAAGACGGTATAAAACAGCTCAGGTCACAGATTAAGAAGAATTAAAGTTGAAAACTATTACTGACGTATGACCATTGTGTCAATACGCTCTTCAAACATGTGGTAACATAAATATTCAACAAAATTCACTGACAGCAAAATCCTAGGAACCAGGAAATAAGGAAGATCTATGCAGTGTACAGAACATAACAGGTTTTATGTAAAAAAGTGATATCGGGAATACCAAAAATATGTTAATAAAAGTCAAATTCTAATATTCTAAATTAAACAGGTATAAGCGAGAAGCCAAGTACATCCAAATTAATCTAATTGCTAGTTTCAAATGCTAGAATGATTTTGGAAGGTCACTTTTACTTCCAGAAAAGTACTTTTGAAAAAACTCAAATAGTATTTTTTTAAATAAATAAAATTGCAACTTGAAGAATTAAATTTTGCAAAATTTGACCTGTTGTTCATCACACTATATGTTACAGTGCTTAGAAAGGTTACTTTGGCAATTGGCTGAGCTACAGTTGAGTGCTGAGGTTGTGATGAGATAGGTTAGCCAGAAAGCAAAGTCAATAATGAAATTAGAGGGCAGTATACCGGGACATTTAATGTCAGTTGCTAGGCCACAATCCAACAGCTACAGTGCACAACAATTTGTAGAACTTTATTATGTCTTGCCAAGTTTCCATAAATGTTTATGGCTTTCTCAAATTATAAGTACTCTTTATTATTTATTTTAATTTTATTTTGGTAGAGAAAGACAAGTCTAATGTATCCGAGCAACTCTCTGTAACCTTTGACCTCACCAGGTGTATATTCAGATTGCCTAACATACTGTGTTCTCATCACACTATATGTTATTACTGTTCATACCTGCGTGCAGGAATGTCACCTTTGATGCATATTTATATTAATATACTGTACTAACCTGACCTATGACCTCACTTGTTATCAGGTCTGCCCATCTGTTTATAATTGCTTATTTGATCTTAAAGTCAGCAAAACAAAAATTTGTCAAAAAACAATAATCAGGATGAAGAATAGGTCAGAATATAAACTAAAGTAGATATTCCACATAACATTATAGGCTTACTGGAAAACTATCAAACTCCTCTAAGAATGGATTGATTACCCAGTACCTATGTACAGCAAATCCTCATCTTTGTATATAAATAGATGAAACCAATCTAGGTAACTTATAATGTAAACCATCCGGATTTGTGAAAGTGAAATATCAAATTGACATGCTAGTATTTCAAGCCCTAGTTCAAAGTTGATAACACAACCTGGTTTATCAGGAGCTTGCTTTTCCTTGGGGAGTTCATCAGGTAGACAGACAGGGGCGGACGCGTCCACATATGAGGATGGGAGGTGGAACAATTTGTCAAACCAAAGAACATTTTACCCATGAATGTGACTATAGGTCACAATGATTATTTTCAAGTAACCATACACCCACCCCACCCACACACTTACTGTAGGTAGACTTGTGCCAGTCTGTGTTTAAATAGAATTGCATCCAGGGGCAAGCACAGTAAACCATTTAAACAGTTTAGATGACATAATCCCCTGAGTATACATTCATGCTACAATCTTGATCAGTCCATTAGAGGTCATTGGAGGTCAATTGTAAGGAAGATGGCCTTTGCAAGGACTGATATGTGTAAGCTACAGTAGTACTGTTTATACTATGAAGTTGATGGTCCTTGCAGTACTATCAGATTCCTATTTTTGTTAATAACTTACTTTTATATCATCAACTTCTATGAAGCACCATGCATGGTGACACAGATTCTTGGACAGCTACTGACACCGAGTTTAGCAGTATATACACTGTATACATAAAGAGCCTACAGGTATTTTGTATTGAATTTGACCTTTTTTCACAATCTTTGTGAAACACAAAATGTTCTGTGTTGGAGGTACTGTACTGTACTACAGGCATTTTTATATCTTGCTGATTATCTGTACCGGCATACAGTATGAACAGCGATAAACCAAGTTTTCTACATAAATTGGATCCTTATTTATGAATACTAAATGGGTTGGTCACAGCTACTGTACTCCTAGTGATGCAAGGAATACAACCACAAAGTTAATTTAAAATGATACATCCAGCTTCAAAGATGCCAACAGTTCTTTCAAATTTGAAGAAGACATTAATACACTGACGAATACCTGTGCAACATAACATTGACGAGTGTGTGTCCATGCATGGTGAGGCATAGCGACACCAGTGAACAACTTGTGCACTTTAATACTTGCCTAAACATTTCTGATATGAACAAGGATTCTGTATATGGCCATAGTACGTTTAACAATAGGGCTGAGGAACAGGAAGTATATACAGTGCACAGTATATATATATTGTGCTTACTGTACAGTTTGGACTGTATAGTACATATATAGGCTAGAGTGCATTTTATCTAGATGTACATGTACGAGGTTTAAGTGCCGCACTAGATCAAGTTTCCTTGACTCAGGTTTTATCACTACCGTAGGTACTAGATATACTGGCACAGAATATCATGAGTGGAACTACGAGGGAAATGCTAGCCGAGCAGAGCTAGTGTTTCCCTACTCAACTTGGGTATGATCATACAAGTATATAACAGGGCCTCATCTATTAGTATTAAACTGTAAAAATTTACAAACCGCATGTAATTTAATAAACTTACAGAATATGCTTAATGCATAGAGTTGCAATCATACAATAAATTTGGGAATTTTTCAAAGATGTCGAACTACAACATACTCCAAAATTTGGTGATTTGATATGGATTGACCCAGTAATAACAAACATCCTACATACTGTATAGAGAAAATCAACAAAAGGCCCCTAATCATAGATGTATTTTTGGTGGAGGGGTTGGGGTGGGGGAGGGGGAGGGGTTGGGCGTTGGGGGTGTTCTATTTACTGCTCCTTTCTTTTCTTCCTCTTTTTTCCACCGTTTTTTTCTCCTTTTTTTTTCTCATTCAGTTGAACTCTGCTCTGTCACAACGATTACCACAGCTTATATTTATGAAAGATCAGTTCTGTCATTTTCACCACATTTCGAGCCTTTTAAACGATACGGTAGTATTCAGGTTTATTTCAGACTTAAAACGGTCAAAGGAAAACCTTAATTGACGAAAATAATACGCTCGGAGACGGTCGCTGATGAAAATTTATTATCAATATACATCTCGTGTCAGGGCATCCGGTATTCCCATCACTTGCTCTGACAGATAACTACTCTGGCATTTAAATTTTTAAACAGATGTGCAGTGATTTGTCAAATTTGGTTCTCTGTATTAATGAGGTAAGTGACAAACACATAGTGAGTACAACATACAGTATAATATATACTGACATATTGTAATACTCAGATCCACTTACAAAGCTGTACTATTCAGTATTTCCCCAATTTACAGTCATCCATTGAGTTCTTTATCACACTGTCAGTGGTGCTCATTAAGCGGAAGGTGAAATTAATATAGTTCTAAGAGTGTGCTATATTTGTAACATGAAAATAATAAATAACATGAGAATAATGAGAGAAGTTACCAAAAAGAATATCATTTGGTAATTTCAGCTAAATGTCAAGCTTATACATATTTACTAAATATTACTAAAGTAGAGTATTCCATTTTATGGGACATACAGTATATGTTGCCTTATTAATTATAGTTCCTATAGTGATGAAAATCTTGTTTGTAAGCATGATTGTCAGCTACTGTACTGTACACACGGTGACCAACATCGAATGCAAAAAAACAACCAAGTTGATATTCTCGGATGTAATTTAAAAAATGAAAAAAAAAAAAAAAATTAAGTTGTAACGTAGATGAGAAAGTGCTTTTGTAGGGTGGAAACAGGTGAGAGAAGAGGGAAGGAAATAAAATAACTTAGCTTGGTTTAAAAATTGCATCCAAAGACGATTCAGCTAGGCTAAACTCACCTTAAAAAACCTAACAAGAGACGGAATAATTTATCCAGTATTTGCAACCAAAAATGGTCACCTGAATTAATGTATATGATCAAAAGCTTGATGTATCTAGCAGTTTTGTTCACAGGAATGAGTTGCTGTATTAGTGCCACCTTTAACCAAATAGCTTGAACTATTTATAGTTCTACACAGGTAATGTTTGACTACTCAACTCTCAGCCCCCCCTTCCCCCCCCCCGGTTCCTGTACATACCATCATACCGTACAAGTTGCAAACAAGTTTAAGAAAATAGAAAAAAGACAAACAGATTTGCTAAATATCTGCTCTGTTTCTATTGCATTATATTGTACAGTATCACTGAAACATACACAGTACATCTGCCAACTGGTAATGTTCATGCCAGAATAAAAAATATATATATAGCATTTTTATAAAGGTTAATACAGAACTTCACAGATACCTTTTCCTCTAATCTATTTACAGAGCTAATTCACTCAGTTGCCATTTCCTTCCTTTTATTTACTGGATAAACGAAGCTCTCGGCTGGCCAACATTTTTTTATATATTTAGACACCATTATGTACATAACAGTGTGTCCTTTACCCCCGGAAATATGTACTGTATTCTGTGTAAGATGTTACGTTAGCTGGAAAGACATTTACATGCCTGGATGGTACGGTTTAATGAGGGAAGTGAATAAAGTCCACTCACTGAAACCATAATAACACTCTACTAGTACTACTGTATGGTTTATTTAACCTATACAACAAGTGCTGTGTACCTTAAGTATACATCTATAAAACTACTTTTTAAACAAATATCCTCCTCTTCTCCAAGAATTGTTCTGTTAGCTGCAAAATAACAAATTTTAACCTTCTAACAGAGAGTAGAGATACATAATGTTACCTTGACAACGCGCCTCCTAGAGGTTCGCGGCTTACAAAATACGTTATGTAAATGGCCTAACGAGCACCAACCCACAAGTTGCAAATTAACGAGGGCGTCAAGGGGGAGAGAATATTAGCGAAAGAACATTCAGTAAGGGAAAGAATAATATATATCAACATGAACATGAAATACTAATCACCGTCTTTAGCGTGTGTGCGACAAAAGGGCGGGAAACTAACGAAGCAGTTCGTGGAACTGTTACCCCCGTAACGATAAAGGAAGAAAACTTAGGGGGAGTAGTTCGCTTAATAAAACTGTAATAGCTGTAATATGACTGTTAACTTAGATAGTAATCCACTGGATGAAAACTCTGTTGGGACGAAATCCAAAGGGTAGAAAATCCACTCGAAAAATAGGTGTGTTCGGCACTTTGAATGGTAGAATGAGAAGGAAGGGCAGTGACCGGAGGGGCCAGTTATAGGGCGCACAGTGTTAAAATGGTACCAGGACATCATAGGCACAGTAGAACGAGGTGCTGAGGTTTTGAGAAGACAGGTAAGCGAGGAGCGAAGTAAATTAACAAATTTTACTCTTCAAAGAAAGAAAAAGAAAACAAACACTCACATATGCCTTGGACATTTTAAGTTTGAATGCATGTACAATTTTAGCCCTTGGAAGGGTAAAAAATGTTCTTTAAAGATATCACATCACCATACAGTAGTTACAGAAGTTGATTACAAAGTATGTTTCAGAGTGACTTGGCAAATAAGACTCAGAATTTACTGCTTTTCTGATAATTAAAACTGAGAATTTTAAAGCAATATCTTCCTAAGTATATAATGGGACAAAATATGTTTGAGGTTATTAACAACAGAAAACTTGGTCGATCATGCACACTAAATTAATAGTTAAGTACTTAGTAATTTGACTACCTAAATGCATTTAAATCCAACTGGAATTATTTATACTATAGCACCAATCCATCCAATAAAGGCAGAATTTTGCAGCATGTGGTTGTATTACATGTATGTCCCAACCGTCTCTATGTAGTAAGCTTTTTGGTTTGGTACTGTTAAACCAAGTATGTACTGTATAACCATTGAAGTGAACCATACGGTATAATAATCAATTTACTGTATGTATATGGCATATATACAGTAAAGCTACTATACTAGTTATTATGTGGGTCCTCCTGTTTTATTGTACAGGCATGGACATTATGAATATACCGGGATAGAAAATTACACTTAAAGTACACCTACATACTGTAGTTAGTAATGTAACTATGTACAGTATGTGCTTTTCATACTTGTAACTGACTATTTGTGGTTACCTTTTAGAAGGAGTATGTACACTGTAGTATATATACGACAGTATAGACGGTATATATATACAATGTGCCACACAATGCAGTGGAAACGGAAAGTCATGCATTTTCCAAGATATGAAACAATGTATTCTTTCAGTGTACAAAGCTTCTACCAGGAAGCAGGGTTGGATTGTCTAGATAAGGTGACAATGCTTTGCATTCTTACTATTATACTGTATGTATATCCCGGTGGAGGCTGGAAGTTTTTTCACTGTTTTTGATTTTCCAACTCGTTACGATTTTCAATATACGTAGGGAATGACCTCATTCATAGAGTTTATTTTCATTGCAGTTTCCTAGAACTACTCTATGATACTGCAGTTCTAAACTTATATCACTACAGTATATATTGCTCCAAATCAGTATTAATGGTCACTCATGCATAAAACTTCAAAAGGCATTTACTCAGAGGGCACTCAATGCACAGTGATCCCACCAGACAATTAGGGTTAAGCTTCGCCTCTTGAAGGATCATCAGTATGGCCTTAAAGTTTAGCCAAAAAGATTAATTCCATATATAAGACCTTTCCGGATGTTTTCCTCCACATTTATATTCTAATGCAACATAGACAAAATTTTTAACAATGTCTCTTTGTGGCAAATACTTTTAAGCTATCTGTTGAATTGTAGTTTCAACATAATGATGATCAATGACCATTTTAGCATATTTTGTGGGTCAGGGGATAATCTCAGGGCCTTACAACTCAGGCACCCTGTATTTTTAATGTGAATACTATGTATACTGTTTTGCCATAATGGTATCTTGGTCCACATACAAACTGTATACATGCAGCATGACAACAGCCAGCAGACATTTTTATAAACAACTGGTCAAGAACCCCAGAATCTGGCAGATTTGCATATTAACACATGTGGCCATACTAACTCTCATACAGTATACATACATAGATATACTGTATAGATATATACATACATGTAATATCACAAATCTACATAACTGAGCAAATCACTTTTAGCACTGCACCCACTAATATCCACCTCAGCTGGGTCAGTGTACTGCTTACTTCCTGGTCACTGTTTACTTCCAGGTCACCGCCAGGTCACTTCCTCTCAAGCTGTGGTCCATTTTGCATCTGTTCTAGGGTTTCATAAACCAAGGACAAATGGTTTTGCATTACAAACTGTGATAACCACTGGTTGTTGCCTTGGAAACGTAGTCACTGATATTCATCTAGAAATTCTTTTTTTCTGGTCAGTCAAGTTTTTTTTTAAATTGATGACATAATCAAGATGCTTCATTCTAAATTACTAGTTCAATTAACACCTTAAATGTTTGACGAATTTCACTGGGCTACCAGAGATGATAAGAATGTTGCCTAAAATTTATCATTAAATTAATCTACTTGTGCCGAACGCTGGTCAGGGAACAATTTGGAAGTTATTGATAATGGTTTGATAATCCATGATTTCTCGTACAGTAAACTACATAGTACTATGGTATCAGCATACATACCTACATTGCATGGTAGTCTCATCAATTATCAATCTACAGTATCACAAAATTGAAAATAAAATTTTGGTCAGACAAAGACATCGACTGACAGAGATCAATCATCAATGCAGGACTGATACTGTGGAAGTACAGTAGTATAGTATTAACCGTACTGTATGTAGCTCCTTAAAGGTAGTCAGTATAGGCCCCAAATTATAGCACGCTATAATTGCTAGAAGATTTCAAAAGGTACTTTCCTGGAGGTCTTCACTCTCCAAATTGTTCTCAGACATTTTCAAGGAACACACAAGATGACTGAATGTCACAGTGAGGAATATTTCCTCAAAGGTTTTAATAAAAGCAGATTAAGAATTTTGACCAAAGGTGACCACATTTGAATATCTAGCATATTTGGGGCCAATACATCATACCTTTAAACAGAATCCTGAAGAAACGTTTCATCATTCATTTTAATTTTACTCAAGTGACTCGTCTGAATAAATTTGACATGTTCAACTCTTTGGTCACAGGTAAAATCGTTAACGTTATACATGCACGCACAAATTTACCACACTATACACTTTCATACTAACTGTGGAATATTAATTAGAGTATATTATGTAGGGCCCAATGAAGTTGTGTTCTTTTAGTTGTAACATACTGTACAGTGCAAAATTGCACTACTTCAGTAGAAACAAGTCACAAACCAAACCATGGAATAATTTATCCGGTATCGCATCGCAAAATGCTATGCAAAATTTGGCCAAGTGCTGTACAAGTGTAAAGATGTATGTATTTAATTAGCACTTTAAAGGAGTGGTCTCATGAGAAGGAAGGACAGTGACCGGGGGGGGGGGGGGGAGGTCTGGCCATAGAGGGTGCACAGTGTTATTATTTTACCAGGACTTTATAGGAACGGTAGAACGAGGTGCTAAGGTTATGAGGAGACAGGTAAGCGAGGAGCGGAGTAAATGCAGAAACCATAGCATTTTTTAAGAGAAAGTCCAGAGCCTTGAAAACTGCTACACAAACTTTGAACACTAAATTATTCCCTGCCGACTATATCATCATTAATATTTCGGTTATCATAAAGCAGCATTTTTTTTTTTTTTTTTGATGAATACTGTAACTCTTCATTACAAGTCTGAAAGTCATGAGAAGGTGTGCACTCATTTGTAAATCTGTGATATCAGAGTGAAACTAGGATCTGATCCTGTTTTACTTTCTCTTTGTTCTCTTATTTGATATGTCGAAGCTACTGACCCGTAGCATGTTCCTCCCGTTGATACGCTGACAACTAACTTCATCATTAGATCCTGTCACGAGGTTTAATATTTTAGATTCAGCATGAACTTGCAAAAACTTCTGTTATATAAAATGATAAATAAACATTTTATGAAAGGAAAAAAAAAATTATGAAACGCTGCAACCAACTTCATCATTAGATAGTTTCACGAGGTTTAATATTTTAGTTTTCAGCATGAACTTGCAAAAACTTCTGTTATATAAAATGATAAATAAACATTTTATGAAAGGAAAAAAAAAATTATGAAACGCTGCAACCAACTTCATCATTAGATAGTTTCACGAGGTTTAATATTTTAGTTTTCAGCATGAACTTGCAAAAAGTTCTGTTATATAATGATATATAAACATTTTATGAAAGGAAAAAAAATAATTATGAAACGCTGCAACCAACTTCACCATTAGATCATGTCACGAGGTTCAATATTTTAGATTCAGCATGAACTTGCAAAACGTTCTGTTATATAATGATAAATAGACATTTTTATTAAAGGAAAAAAACAAAATTATGAAACGCTGCAACCAACTTAATCATTAGATCGTGCCAGGAGGTTTAATATTTTAGATTCAGCATGAACTTGCAAAAAGTTCTGTTATATAATGATATATAAACATTTTATGAAAGGAAAAAAATTATTATGAAACGCTGCAACCAACTTCACCATTAGATCATGTCACGAGGTTTAATATTTTAGATTCAGCATGAACTTGCAAAAACTTCTGTTATATAAAATGATAAATAAACATTTTATGAAAGGAAAAAAAAAATTATGAAACGCTGCAACCAACTTCATCATTAGATAGTTTCACGAGGTTTAATATTTTAGTTTTCAGCATGAACTTGCAAAAAGTTCTGTTACATAATGATAAATATAAACATTTTATGAAAGGAAAAAAAAAAATAATGAAACGCTGCAACCAACTTCACCATTAGATCGTGTCACAAGGTTTAATAGTTTAGATTCAGCATGAACTTGCAAACAGTTTTGTTATATAATGATAAATAAACATTTTATGAAAGGAGGAAAAAAAATTATGAAACGCTGCAACCAACTTCATCATTAGATAGTTTCACGAGGTTTAATATTTTAGTTTTCAGCATGAACTTGCAAATAGTTTTGTTTATATATAATGATAAATAAACATTTTATGAAAGGAAAAATAAAAAAAATTATGAAACGCTGCAACCAACGTCATCATCAGATTGTGTCACGAGGTTTAATATTTTAGATTCAGCATGAACTTGCAAAAAGTTCTGTTACATAATGATAAATAGACATTTTATGAAAGGAAAAAAAAAAACATTATGCAAGCATACATGTGACTGGACGATGCAATATATCTGGGTTTGCGACGATGGTCGGGTTTTTTTGTCTCCTGTAACATTACCTGGCCTCCTGTAGGATACAGTTAGACCTCAAAATTCAAAAATGAACGAAACACAGCACAAACACACTCTTTTGCAAAGTTAACAGTTTCTTCCCACGGAGAGGTATATATACACCCTACTCCAAAAAATTAATTTAAGTGAAATAATCGACTGATCTTGCAATTTTATTTCTTTTGAAAATTTTGACTGAAAAAGAGATTCAGCATCAAGTTCCATCATCATCATCATCATCATCATCATCGTCATCACCAGAATCGATCAGGCTTTCTAGCAATGTGAGATTCACGGTTCAAAAAGGGAAGAAGAAATGGGTTCAGCTAAAAGTGGCAACACTACCGTATAGAGCTGGTTAAGACTACCGTAGAGCTGGTTAAGTACATCCATAAGGAAACCAGCTATGCTCAGTTAATGTGATCACCGAGAGAACACAAAAGATTTTCATCTAATTAACAGTTGAAATCCTCCAAATAGGCCCAAAAACTTTCAAAGAAATTTGGAAGGGTATGATTCCCCTCCCCCCCCCCCATATTTGGGCCATTTTTAAGCATATCTAGCAGGTTTTCTATCCCTTACTATACAGTATAGTAGTGACCCTTAAAACAATTTTGGTCAAAAGGTCACTAGGTCAATAACAATAATCCGGTATCACAAGGTAAAATGCAATGCAAAATAGTCAAATTGCTACACAAGTGCAAATATACATCATGATCTAGCAGTTTGTGTAAACCTACACAGACACCATGTACAGTAGTAACTTATAGGTGAGACAAGCTCATAGCCTTTCTTCGAAACTGTTACACAAACTTTAAACTCTGGAATCATTCCCTGCAATATATGTCAGTTCTATATATGTCATAAAAGAAAAATCACAGAGCCAGCAAAAACTGGAAAATGCCTGGCTGTATTCTGCTGTAAGTTGATGAGGTGTTCACAGGTTTCTAAGCAATCCTAGACAATGGAAAATTGCCAATGCAATTCTTCACTTGTGTTTAGAGTCGACGGAGCATTCATTCCATAGTCTGTGCAGTACTACCATACATACAGTACACACTAAGTATGGTTATTATATGCAAAGTATTGAAGCGCGCTGTGATGAAAAATATTTTTATAGATCTTTATGAAAGCAGATTTGCATACTTGCATTTTTTTCTTTCTTTCTTTCTTTTCTCATTTCCGAAGGCAAGTTAGATTGTGAAATTGGAATGTACACCGTATTGAGATTGAATGATGTGAGGGTAGTTTCAAATAAAATGCAGAATCAAAGTAAATTGTATTTCTTTTAATGAATGACGTGTGCGGTACATGTACACACGATTAGTAATATCAGTAATTAGTATGAACATACAGACAGTAATCAGTAATTAGTATACATGTATGTATACAGAAATCAAGAAAAATCAGCCACTGTAAAGAATCGCTTTAATAATCATGTTCAAAGAGATTTGACTATTTGACTACATTTTACAATAGGATTTGATCTGGAATGTAAGCATTGCCAAAACTGGGCCAAATTTAAGTTTTTAATATCTATGAAATTCATTCATAACATTATTAAGTACAGTACTACCCATAAAGTTGAACATGAGATTTAATGGAGATGGAATTATTCTCTATCTCGCCTCCTCCCACCCACTCCTCTTCCAAGATTAAAGGTGTGATGCCACAAACAAGCTCAGCTGACAATTTATAATTACAAGGAGAGCAAAAGTGATGGCAAATAAATCTAGCATACAGTATAAATCTGAGTGCTGCAAAAATTCTGTGTCCATAGGAAACTACATGAATGTTAGAGCGCCTGGCGTTTCGATCCTAGCAGGGATATTCTTCGCAGGTTTACTAAAACGAAAACAGACTAAGAACGCATGAAGAGACATGGATGGACATCTAGAGTTAAACACTGGGACAAATGAGCAATGGATGGAGCAAAACTAGACTCAAGAAATGAGAGGTAAGATGAGAGGAAAGGGCGATGAGAGAATTAAGAGCAACCTCTTCAATATTATGAATCAGACCAGCTGGGATGCACCTAAAGTTGTCATAATCAGTG
>JAIPMN010002546.1:19411-33389 GCA_020650975.1 Apostichopus californicus
GAGGAAAGGGCGATGAGAGAAATTTAAGAGCAACCTCTTCAATATTATGAATCAGACCAGCTGGGATGCACCTAAAGTTGTCATAATCAGTGCCCACCCTCCCCCCCCCCCAACCCCGCCACCTCACTTAATTATTACCATTGGTGCATACAGTATGCCCTGCAACTTTACAAAATTATGTCAAGCAAAGATCCTATAGCCAAAAAAATTAGAAACACTCATAAAATAATTAGATACGACCTGATCAGATCTGATTGATGAAGCAAATTAACGATGGAGCCAAAAGGAAGTACTTAGCAACTACGTTAGGGAATCAAACGAGAGAAGTACTCATTACGGGTAACTATGTATCAAAGACTCTTAGGAAGTGTCTTTGGGCCTTTGAGAGAAGGTAGGAATTATTAATTAATGTCCAGAGTTTATATATTTAGTCAAATTAATCATTACAGCATGCCATTAAAGTGATCTCACACTGCTAAAAAGCAGGTAATAGGAATAAAACTATAAAAGTACCAAATCTCAAAACTAAGTTGTCTGGTTCTAAAGTGCCCCAGCTTTAGGAGTGAAGAACCCGAACAATGCAGAAAGTTACATGTATGTACATACAAACAAGGCATGCTCAATAAAGTCTTCCCCCCCCCCCCGCCCCACCCATTCTTGACATTTGTCTCCTTCATACCTTTTAGATACAGTGTACACAATATACATTAACAATTTGAAATTGCTAGTACTTTGCAGTCCAATGACTCAGATATTATCCTACGGTCGACTTTTTTTATTTTCAATTTTAACAGATAATCTTATCTGTACTGTATATGTCTAGGATGAAAGGGAAAGCTACTTAACCTAGTCAAATTTCACTTGTTAATTTTCAAAGCTAATTGCCTTATTGTTTCATCAAACGAGAATGTTATTTGAGCTGCAAAGAGATGACCATTGTTTCCCTATATTTAACAGGAAACTAAATTTCACACTGCTTTCTAACTTACACGACACTTTTGGTTTCTCCTTGTGCATAATTTATTTCTTGCATACTGTACATGTGTTTGTTAATTTCTAAATATATTTTGACATGGAAATTTATTTGGTACTTTTTCTTCATGATCATCCACTTAACCTACTTTTTGGCGATTGTTCTTATTATTAATGTTTTGGGGGGAGCGGGGGGATAGGAGTGGGGGGAAGTTTCAACCTGAAGAGTTAATTACACTGTGAACATGTTGACATCAGTCCTGACAACCCCAAAAAAAATTATCACTCTTTTCCTAGTAATTTTAAATTAAACCTCAAAAGCTTATAAATACCTAGATTTCAAATCCCTTTGTAACTAACTCTATCATCCTCTTTAGTTCAAATGCAGCATTTGTGTAGAAATTTAACCATTTAACCTCAGCATTTGGTTACACCTCATTCAGAGCCATTAACAAAAGCCAAACCTTTATTAGTATGCCTTTATAAGCTTGCATCCTTTGAGTAGATATTTCACCAATTTGCCAAATATTTCAAATTATTATTTTTGCTATAAAGATCTAGATGTGACATAATTAGATTAGTTAGAAGACATTTTAATATTAACAAAAATATCAACATCTTCTGTATTATTTGTCTGGTGATTTGCCCACTTTGCATAGCGCCTTGCTATGCGATACCGATTGCCTGACTAGGGCTGTGTATTAACACTATTGTCAAGTGCTATATACATGTGAGAATCGACAAGCTTACATATAAATAGACTTACTTTAGAACTACAGTACGGTACTTACTCCAAGAGGACCACGTGAATACTCACGAATACTCACAGTAGAACGAGAATGCTAAGGTAGTGAGGAGACAGGTAAGCGAGGAACAAAGTAAATTCTACCAACCTGAATGCATTGTTTAGGTATATATTGCAAGTACAGGTAACGATACTGCTACTGTATGCTAAGTAATTTGCTTTCCTCTTTTAAAGCAGCCGTTTTTTAGTTTTGTCAGAAAGTTATCCACACATCTACTAGTACAGTATAAATTGTAAAAATACGATTGCAATTACAGTAAGATTTTCTTTGCCAAATTTAGGAATACAACTGAGCGAGTAATTTAAATGGACTTTTAATTCAATCCTCAACAGTTAAATTGTCAGAATTTAAAAATTTTGGACATGTTGCTTCACTACAGATATTGAAATGAAATTTGACTAAACCTAATTTACTTTTATATGGGATTTTAGTTTTTACTATGGACTAGACAAGTTGATATAGGACGAGGTTAAAGCACCTTGCCATAGTGTAGCCAGATATAAATGTATCATGTGTAAATAACGTTCACAGCACTATATCAAGATAAGCATGTACAGTACACCCTTGTGTTACTACTTCCTCTGAACAGTCTACAGTGACAGATCTATTTAAGTCTATGAGCTGTAAAATGCACAGTACCTATACAGACTTGCCTACAGTATGCTAAAAGCCTACTGTAAAAACAACATGCTACTGTAACAATGAAAACAACCGTACATTGCAAATTATGTGTGTATAGATATGATGAAACTGAACTAGAAAATGATATCAAACTGACTAAATTAATCGCTCGTACAGATTACAGCAAGGAAGTGTCAGCTGTTTCCTGTTCAAATCCAACAGTTGTTGATTATGTAAAGCATCTTGACTGTTCAAATATTCTGTACATTGAGACCAAAAGGAAACTTAAGGACTGCGACAATGAAACAAGATAATAAAGTGATTTAGTTACTACAGTACAGTATATATTGATTAACGTGGAAATGTTATTAAATGCCACTATATGTAAGCTGAGGAGGATATGAGCTGGTGATATTTGCACAGAAGATGTTTTATCAATGTTGCTGGCAATAAATCACCAAATTTGTACTCCTCAATCTAGTTTGATATTTAGAAATGAGTTCTGCTTGGGAATATTCATCTCTCCAGGTATTTTTCGCCAAATAATCATATATACACCAAGCTTTGGTATTGTCATATATAGAACTAATATACACGTGTACAGTTAATTGGCTGAAGTCCAACTAACAAGAATCTTTTGTTCAAAATCTTTTGTTCAGTTCACAATAAATTGACTGCAAATTTTTGTTTTTAGGAAGAAGTCATTCATTTAATGCATGGACAACAAATCTGTCAAAAGTTTCCTAGAAAATTTCATGCGTTGAATGGGACTTGGTCCTAGAAAACAAAAATTTCCACAAGGAAGGTAGTACCAAGTAAAATAAAATGAAATGAATGAAATTCATCCATGGATGGATCGCAGAGCAAAATGCTAGATGCATGACCAAAGTTATAAATTATACAAATTGCATCACACGTTCAATAATTTACAATTCATAATTTATAATTTTGTACACAAAACCGTAGTGATTTTATCTCATCACTCCAATATGGAGGATGAGATATTGTACTTCCTTTGCCAGTTGGGTCACATACAGCTATGTCAGTTGCCATAGTAACAGTTGCCATGGCAATGGTAAATTTTCCATAGTGTTTTTCAATAATTTTAATAGTTAACAGCAAATTGAGTGATGTGAAACTTGCTATGCAAAATGTAAACACTTTAAGCTATTCCCAGTTCATCAAGTGCTGAGAATGTAATTACAACTTCTAGGTAACAATGTGAGAACAAGTGAAGAAGAGATATTCAGTTCCTCATCTTCAAATAGTTTGGTACATATGTGGGGTGTGTTAACTTCTATTTAAATACCATGTGTGTGTCCATGGTCATACCAAGAACCTTCCACTTGTGATGATTTTATTCAAAATGCAGCATGAAAGAATGAAATCATGCAAACTGTCATAATAATTGCAAAGGATTGGTAAATTTCTTAAAACAATTTTTTGCTAAGATGTTGTATTTTGTTTACGGCATTCAAAGAGAGTTTGTGTTCACAATCGCACATTTTGAAAGTGCTGGATGAAAGTATTCAAGTCAACTAAGTCAAGTCTACATCATGGTTGATTAACTGAGCTTCCCATAGAACAGAACCTAGATACAACATCAGCCAACTCATGATAATACCCAACAGTGGTTCATATTTTGTCTGTACACTGTTTGGGCTGAAACCACCAGCATCTCAACAGACTTACAATATAGGATATATATATATAGTAAGTACATAACAGATATTCAGTTGCTCACTTCCTGCTTCAAATTTGCTCAATACATAGTAAGTAGAGCTTGTACATAATATAGTATGTATACCTATACAGTAACTCACAGCATGATGTTACTCAAGTCTCATTCCTGTCTGATGATTGCCGCACAGGCGTGAAACTCCAGTAACAACTTGCTGTAAGTCACTGTATAGACCTATATTACATATAAATATAGATATATATCTATATATAAGTGTATAAATATATGTGTGTACATACATATGCATACATGCATACATGTATGTAAAGTATATAAAGTTGCTTTATGACAGGCCAAACGTTGAACCTTGAACCTTGCAACGTTGAAGCACTTACCTGTTTTCAAAATTTTTCTTCCAAAAGCTCGCAGCATCTGCTTTTGTAATACGAAACGTTTCGCCAGCAAAGAGACCACCTGGAAATATGACTTTCAGCTCTGCCAAGTTATGACTAAATATCAAGGACAGACGATTCAGTTCTCTTCGGCATGTCGCATTCTCATCATACATTTTGTCTTTGCTGTGCTTGAACAAGTCTACAGTTTGTCTAGCTTTCCTCATTGTATTGTCCACAAAGATCTTGAAGTACTCGTTATCCGACAACTCGTGTATCTTATTGTCACCCTCGTACTTTGACCAGATTACTCTAAGATGGTGGTAGGTCTCTGGCAGGATGTCCAGGATGTAAGGGGGACTGTTTTTAAGTTTCATCTTGGGGTGCTGACAGAGACGCATCACCCTTTCCATTAACTTCCATGTCTTCTCTAGGGTTCGCCTGTCCACTGCTGGTCGGGGTGGTGCCACAAAGTCAGTTAAGCGAGATAAAAAGCCTGGTTTGGGTTTCACAGCCATTGTTGTCTGAGTCCTGAATTAAAAAAAAAATAATAAATAGCAAGCAATTTAGGTCAGCGTTAAAGGGAATCTTTGCCTTGTAGAAACAAAATGCGATAATTTGATAAAATTAACGATCTCCATTTGCAAATGAAGCCTGAACATCGGTAGAGACTGACAGACCTATTTCGTGACTTAAAAGCTAAACACTGTGATCAAATGAACACACAATCAGTATTTAAAGCCTTGCTTTGCTAAAAAAAATATATAAATTTTGTCCAAGATGGAAAATAATGATCACTGTCACTGATAAATTGCTTCTCTTTTTTTATCTTTTTAAAAAAAAATTATTTACTCTTTTTTTTTTGGGGGGGGGGGGTATTTCTTAGGAATACTGGATAAACAGTTAAATTTCCCAAATGGTTAAACTGTAAATTGATTTCAGTTCCTGTCATTCATAGTTGGTAGCACTTTTAACCACAATTGTAAGTGATTCAGGCTTTTTCCCCAGACAGTTTAGACATTAATCTCAGGTACTTGAACGGTGTTAAGTTTCTCTTTTGTCCCATTGTTCATTTGTATTGAGAGTATTGATACACACTAATAGGACCATCTGAATGATGGAATTGCTGCAACATTAACCTCCCTTCACAACTTACCCTCGATAGCCATGTATTAAAACAAAATGGAAAATTGTTACTAAGATAGACACATACCTTTCTGAACATGTTAATTATTATTCCTGTAATTCCTAAACCAACTAATGATAACTCTGTCAACAGTTAGTGAAGTGTTTGTTTACATATGACAATGTTGGCATCATGTGAACAAGGCTTTAGTGAATTTAGTTGGCAGAAGTGTCGATCTGAAATTGTGTGTCCGGTGAAGGATTAAATATTACCCTTTTCTCAATTAGGCATTGCAATCATACTGTTTATAAGTCATAATTAAGTAATATTGGCCTATTACATCCGTTGCATTCCATATCAATCTAGCCCATGGTAATGTAAGGCTCCATGCATTTAATGACTTAAGCCTATAGGCCTATAGCAAAATTGAAAATACCATGTCAACTAAAATAATATAATGAACCAATACCATTCACAAGCATTTGCAAAGTCTGTCAAAAACCTCACCAGCTCTGAAGGTTTCGATATTAAAGACATCCATCGTCAGGAGAGGGTAATCATTTCAACTTTAGCCATAAGAACCAATTTCACAAGAATAAATTTCACTGTAGACTGGTAAGCTAAAGCACCCTTTGGCTATTTGGTCATGTAACATTATCTGTGACTTGCTGCAGCATTTTTATGATAGTTTAAATTTAGGACCAAGTGAAAATGGCCCAAAGTCATATGGCATGTGTTACTAGTTAGACGTAACATTAGGCATAGCATAAATGACTTTCTGGTAATGACAGGTAGGCTTAACATTAGGTTAAAGGCTGACCATAAATGTGGGCTGCGTTTGCTAAAATATGCATCTTTGATTAGACAGCAGTAATTAAGAAGTTTAATGCTTAGTTATATTGTGGTCTATGGTCTATGAGTACAGTATTTTATTTTTTGGACTGCAGTGTCACTAACGCATTCATCACACTGAAGCTTACCGAATATTATCTTGTTGTACAGTACTTCCAAATTTCCAGTTCGTTTCATTAGGCTGCCTTACACCTACAAGTTACAACTCAAGTACAAGGCTACAGTTGCACTGACTTAGCCTAGGCAGTAGGCTACAGTAAGTCAATATCAAGTCAGTGTGAGAATACAGACTGCCTCCGTCAAGACCGTCTTAGAAACAAATGTTCACGTTTCGTACCCTCGTTACTCACCAAAGTTTTAGCATCTAGTTTGAAAATATTTAACGATGCACTTGAAATTCAGCATCGTTCCATATCACAGGAATCAGTCATTCGTTGGGTTGTTTTCAGGCCTAGTCTACACAGTTTCGTCGCAGCAGTGGGGTGTTTTCATGGTCGTGTTGATAAGTGTAAGAATCAGCTCCATGTACATACTTCCTGTTTCGACTTCTATTGCCAGAACACTAAATCAACATTTGTCGTTGAATAAATAAATTTAGAAAATTCCCTTGAAGTTAAATGAAATCTTACTTTGAGGTCACAGAATATATAATAACGATTTTAATTATGAAATCGATACGAATGTTACTGATGACGTTGGTGATAATGATGCTGGCCTACGAGATAACTATTTATAAGTCATCTGACATTTTCTTGGTTTTTAAATTGATATTTACCTACCCACGTCATCGTCAACAAAATGGATGACAGTGATACGGAAGATACTAGCTGGTGAGAAGGAATGTTTCTCGGGTTTGAGCTATCTCTTTCATGAAATCGTTAATATTGCAAAATAATAAAAAGATTTGATAAAACTGCTTTACATTTGCCAGACGTCTGCCTCTAAAATTATTGACAGTCAGATTATTTTGGTGATACACGACCCCTCCCCGGCACTCTGCTGTGTGATTTGAACACAATATCATTTTTCTCTGGTTAGGCTAGGCGTATTGTTACTAGGCTGGCAGGTCTGTTATTATGAGCAAATATAGGCCTAACTTGGTATTGGTCAAAAGTTTTGTCAAAAATTATTTACTTGAGGCTGCACAATACACATTATTACGATTTAAGGTAACTGAAGACTTAAAAGAATACCTTGGTTAGGCCTAGGATATGGCTAATGTTAGCATAAGTTTAGCCGAAGTTTAGGTTGGCCCTAGGCTAGGCCTAAATTTAAGTTAGTACTAGTATTTTGTAGGAATAGGATAGCCTAATGCATTCCCCAGACTATGCCCTATGCAATTGTTGTGAACTCTTAATACTCTTGGTAAAAATTAGATGCAGTTGCAAAGGCTGTATCATCATATAAGTCATATGCAACATCTTGGGAATTTCATCATCTGGAATTTACTCCTGAAGTGTGATAGTAAAGCAAAGTAGATTTGGTCTACTGGCTGTTTCTAAATGTCACCTAGGCCTATGGGAAGTGGAGAGGTAATGTTATGTTTTAAAGAAGATGTGCTTCCTAGGTTTAGATCATCACTAGGCTATCCAGTAACATTTTGTTAATTGGGGAACCTTCTCATCTATCTTACTGTAACTGTTACTTTGTAATGTGCAATGTAAAAGAAATGAAGATATATCCCGAAATTGTTTTCTTAACCATTCTAATTGTAGTTGTCACATTTGTACCATTATATTGGCCCATATATCACCTCAGAGGCGGAATACATGTAACTTCAAATACATTCCACATATATGTACTTAGATGGCCCTATACTAGATCTCGAGTATATTGCTGAAATTTTGCTGAAAGTTCATGTACCCAAATTGCCCACAGTTTTGTCAAAATAAGTAAAATACACGTAGAAAAAAT
Source organism: Apostichopus californicus (assembly GCA_020650975.1). NCBI lineage: Eukaryota > Metazoa > Echinodermata > Holothuroidea > Aspidochirotida > Stichopodidae > Apostichopus > Apostichopus californicus. The sequence continues at coordinate 27,776 of JAIPMN010002546.1, forward strand.
TGCCTCTTTTATGTGCATACCATGTTCCCCCTACACCATGTATGCAGAACATCCCAGTGCAGTGGATAATTCACTAAGTCCCTTAGCCTAGTAATGATTGTGATTGACCCAACTTGTTGTGTGCAACTTTGTGAGTACTATACATTGCACTGTTTGTTTCATTTCATCAATATTTCATATAACAGTCAGACAGTATGCAAGAGAATTTTCGTTTAAATCCCGTCAGAAGAATTTATATAACACAAAATCTCAAATTGTTGCTCCAAAGCACTTGTTGTGTTTCCTAAATACTTAGACTATCCACAGTCACTTTTAGGTTTTACATAAGAATACCAACACAGGTTGGTGTCTGAATCATAACTGGTCAGTTGTGCTATATAAGTAGTATTGTAAGGTACCAATACTACACCAAGATCTTTAAAGGCAGTCAAGTTATTATTTCTTTTCCCTTTTATTTTGGACAGGCATGAAGAGCTAGCAGCTGCTCTCCTCGAAAACTGTGACTTTGGAAGACTCCGCAATATTTGTAATGGTCGTCAAATTCCACAGAAGTTTAAAGCTCCGGCATGGAAGGTAGGCAGTTTAATATAAACATATTTGTCCATTGCATTATGTACAATCTTTTAAGTTTGGCTGGATGTGATACAGAATGACTGAGAAATCATTGATTATGATGCACCAATTCTGGAATAACTGTTAAACAATTGGTTAGCAATCATTCTTTGCTGGCAACCCAGAAAATAAACTTTTCATGTGAATAGGAAGCTACCTTCACTGAAGAAATTATAAATGAGTCCTGAACAAAACATGTGTTTGTATAGCTTTATGGAGTATGTAATAATGATTTTCTGTGCTAAACTTCCATGGGATATTTCAGATAGCTGTATGATTTTCTACCAAATTTTCGTAACCCACTAAATATTTGAGTCAAGGGTGGGTCATGACCCACAGCTTGTGGATCGCTGCTGTAAAAGGTATAATGTACTACTTCAATCTTAAATTTGAATATTTTAATTTTTAATTATTTAATTGAATATATTTGAATGTGCCACAACCTGGTGGTAATACTTAGTGATTAAAGAAAATTAAGGTTTTAACTTAAACATCGCCTGTTACTTTAGTTCACCACATGGCACCACTACTGATCAAAATAAAACTTTGAATTTACAAATTAAACAAGTTTTCTGCATCTATAGGTTAAATGGTTCATAGCGCTGGCTAAGTAGGAGCTATCAAATTTTCCAACCACATCTCCAAATTTACATGTGGAAATAACAATTTTGCTATGTCAATCAACGACTGAGCAAAACTTGTTCGCAATTATGTGTTGTCAGCCACATCAGAATAGCAGAACGTCTTAGCAATTGAATTGAACATTAACAAGGAATGTCAGTACACAAGTTTTAATGACAAGTGTACATGCTCTATCACACTGCAAGGAAGGCCTTTTGCATGGAGTAGATGTGAAAATAGTATAGAGTACTTTCTAAACAGGACGATGTTGACTGGGCTGATTGTTGTAATAGTTTTGTAGTGGGATCCTGCAGATACCACCTGGTACCCTTTCTGACTAGAATAAACTGGTTTACTAATTCTAGTAGTCTAACACTATTTTTTTTACCCAAAATGGAGTTTTAGAACCCTAGTTATAATCATCTGAAGTATTTTAATATTCAATATTGTTATCTTTAGTATACTTTAATTTTTTTTTCAAATTTGACCTCTAACTAATCACTGTAACTATATGTTTCTTTTATGTACTTCTTATCCTATTTATAAATTTATATTTATACTGGAATAAATGAAATGAAGGGGAAAAAAATAGTGTACATAGTGCTCTGCCTGGAAGCAAACTGGTTGTGAAAGTTCATCACATCCAATTAAGATCATGGCAAATTATGTTTTGCCTCAATTAGTAAAATAATTAACCTCCTTTCTCCCACATATCCTCCTCCGTTAGATTTGCTTGAATGTTTCCAACAAGGCTGACAGTCTTTCATCCTTTGATGGCATATTCGACCTCCAGGAGCAAGCACAGCTGAGAAAAGACTGCAAGGAATTTATTGGTATGACTTCCATTTCCTTCCCTCTGTCTCTCACTCTTTCCTTTTAACCTCCAAGTACTCCAGGAAGTCATTTATAAAGGTATCGCAGACCTTTCTCACATATCCTCCTCCATTAGATTTGCTTGAATGTTTCCAACAAGGCTGACAAACTTTCATCCTTTGATGGTATATTCGACCTCCGACTGGTTAACCTAGTGGTTAGAGCATCCGCTTATCAGCCGGAAGGTTCGGGGTTCGACTCCGGGCCGAGTCATACCAAAGACTTTAAAAATGGGACCTACTGCCATCTTGCTAGGTGCTCAGCATATAAGTATGGAGTAGGGGAATATGTGTGTCTGATCGGTAAATACGATTTAGCGCCCTTTGTGGTAGCTCACTGTGTATAGTCCACAGTGACTTGAGAACGGTTATGGAATGATAATAGACGGTTGGTTATAAGCACTGCGCCATGAGCGTCTTTGTGCGGTTACCTGCGCAATACCAAGTGTACACTATTCTATTCTAAATGATATATGCAAACAACACTTTTCATCACTAATTTAAAGATGTGTAGCAGCTTATGTACTCAGTGAAGAATGCCATCTTCATTATTTTATGAGAAATAAACAATTTTACACCTACAATCTGCTACACAAATATGAACACTAAATTATTCTTTATGCCACAGATTTCCACCTTCTATCATCAGTTGTACATATTGTCAAAAGTGAACATGTGTTAGGAAGGGTTAGAGAGTCATCAAGTCAAAACTTTTTTTGAAGGGTAAAATATAGTTTTGGGTAAAAGTCCCCCTCCCTCCTCCAAACTAACAATTGAAGTACTGTGTGATAGTGTGTCTCAGTTTGTGTGCCACAATGGAAATACACTTTGTTTACTTGTTTATACATTTAAAATTTGGGTTGTAAAATCTTTCTTGTATCCTGATGATTTCCTTTTGAACGGTTTCTTAAACAGCTAATCTGCTGAGATATGAAACAATCTGATAATATTCTGAGGGGTAATTTTCTTGAACTTTGCAATAAAGTGAGTTCCTTAGACCAAGTGTTGATCACAAACAGATTGTTTGAACACAAACTTATCGGTAATTTGACCATTTGGTATTTCAGTTTACAATAATAAAAGAACTTAACAAAATTAAAAATACAGCTTAAATGTCTAGGATGTAAAAAAAAAGGAAAAAAAAGTTCTAATATTTTACATGGTACATAATGGCAATAATAGGACCATTTAATTCTCATGTTTACATCAAGAAGCACATCATGTCTGTAAATATTGCCGACATTTTCTTTTTTCAGACAAATTTGATAATTCAGAAGAGGAGAAACTTTCCTTGGCCAGTGATTTGGAATCTGTGATTACTTTCTACTGTAAGTCTAAGAACGTTAGGTACGAGTCACACAATGGCTGGTTGGACATCCTCGGTCCTCTGGTGGCCCTTCGCATGGAGAAATCCGACCTTTATAACTGCTTCTATGCCCTCATTACAAAGTATATACCCAGGTATGTCGACCAACAACGGTACTTTCACATCATACCAAAAACTGGTAACGTTAGGAATGCACTTTGCATCATACCCTGTCTGCCTTCAGTGTAAAACATTGTTGAAAAATGCATAAGTGAAGGAATCAGAGGTTGTGATGATAGGGAGGGTTGTGTCTGTGTATGTTGGTGTATGTGAATGGTATGAGAGCAAGTGCAATGTACCAGTGCTCAAATTCTGGAAGTCATGTGACGGAAGCTTGTAATTCAACAATTACAGTTTATGTTAGATGAATTTCATACTTGCTATGTTCCTTTTCCCCTATACTCGTTTCATATTGCTTTTTACAAATTGCATATATTACATATTGCACAGAGGTGATAGGTTCATATTATGTCAACAGCACTTACACCAGTCAAAATAAGGAAACCTATGTAATCGAACCTCAAGTAGCCAACACTTATGGTCGGCATGAACCACATTTGCTTTGTATATATACATGTATATGCCTGAGTTGGAATCTACGTCTTACTGTTTTCATGGAGTTCCACAGGGTCATTTCATGTTAGAAGATCAGTATCTGAAAACATTCCATGTGCAGTAACTAAATTAATTACACACCTAAGATGAATTTCATATTTGGTACAGAAAAATGAAGACAAATTTAATGTATCTGCAATTGTCACCATGATTTTTAGAGGCTCTACTAGTGGTGGCCACAAACCTATTCTGGTTCTCACTTAATTTTTGAACAAATTTATCTCCCTTGCTCTACATTTGTCGGAGAGTTATTTGGAATTTTTGAGGAAATTGTATGGCAAGGAATCACAGAGCTAACTGGCTCTTTTTTCCCCTCACTGACTTAGTCCTCTTGTCATGAAGCAATTTGATATCATTCATAAACAAACAGACACTTCCACAAATAAGTTGCTTAGTGTTTGTAGTATTACGTACATCGCTTTAAACATAATTCAGTATACTGCATTAACACCCTGCTTCTGTGGGTCAGTGTTCGTAGTTTGAACTCTTCTCACCATTTCTGTCTTTCATCTCAGGGAAACGGAGAAAGAGAGTGCATCTTTCCAGCTGTTCCGACTACTGCTAATGTACCATGAACCGGATATGTGCAATTTTCTTGATACTAGAAAGATATTCCCTGATTCTTATGCTTCTTCTTGGGTAAGAACTCAATTCTGTGTCTAATAGTGAAAGAATTCTCTTCGACTTATGATACATTATATAGATACATATGTGCATTATGAATGTATGTCAACAGTTAGACATGTCTGAGCCAATTATCTCACTTCTTTTTAAGGCAATGTTGAAAAGGTAAAGAAAGTTTCCTGCTCTTTCAAAGCTTGAAATTTCCTCGCCACTTTTTCCTTCTTGATTGATTTTTTTTTTTTGCATGTAGACAATTTCATGTTGCTGAAATATCATTAAAGCTGCACTTTGCAGTGGCTTACATGTGACAAAAAGTAAATGATATGATGGGTGATTGTACAGATTTGACTTGCTCGGCAGAATATTTTTACACCTCTCCGTACCTTGTCCGTGTACTTGTTGGACAGGCAATGCCCCTCTCTGTGAAGTCATGATTCTCTTTATCTTTTCTTGCAGTTTAAGAGTGTATTTGCTTCATCTTGTGGCTTAGAGGTCATCCAACCATTTTGGACATTGTACCTCCTTCAAGCTGATCCATTCCTGACTTTCTTCTTGGGTGTGGTCATCCTAGTCAATGCCAAGTAAGTTGACTGGGAAGGTTAGAGGGTTGGGAGGGAGGTGTGGGCGAGGGGAGGGGAAAGGTCGGGGTGATAGGGACCTTTCTTCGCCTCAATAACGTCCAATAGTACTGATATTGGAAAGTTGAATGGCCTCATTTTTTGAGCCACAGATAGTTAACACAGTTACTTTAAGTGGTCAACAATTTCACCAAATTTGTCTTCTTGCCACAATACCTTGCAGGAGAGCTGACAGTGGACAAGGAAATGGCCTAAAATGATTTATTATAAGAAAGCCTAATAAATAGTTACCAGGAGTGGGTGGGGGGGGGGGGGGGGGGGGGGGG
>JAIPMN010002547.1:0-26318 GCA_020650975.1 Apostichopus californicus
CTATTTGGTTGATCTCTTCAAATGTACTATTTCAATGCAATCAAACATAACCATAACTAATGGAAAAAAACAAAGAGAGATATTTTGTATTTTATTTGCTTCTTATATTGTTCTTGAATTCTGCTCATGCATTTCCCCGTAGACCTCTATCGATTGAAATCAGTAATTAAATTAACATACTAAAAATGATGATCTGCAACAATGAATGGCCAAGCATGAAAGCTTAAATATTGTTCCATCGTAACACCATATGGGTTTGTACAATTGGTACATAAAATGATGCAAGAAACAGTGCAGTTGTGCGAAACTTTTACTTATGGTATATGTGAGACAATGTTTATTAAGATTGGGCGATCACTTTTCAAAGATTGATATAATTATCTTTTCGAACCATTGAGCCCATATTGAAATGACCGATGTGGCACTCATTAAATTTCCATGCAATAGATCCAATAACACGCATGCAGCTATATTAAACAAATGACCTTCATTAATTTAATGTGTAAAGCAAGGGAACTGCAGCCCGACATCATGTTCACGATCAATCCATTCTGCCTCAAAGCTCTCCGTCGGAGTCATATCAGCAAGGAACGGAGCCGCATTACGGAAGAAACCCGTCATCGTCTGAACACTCATTTTAGCGGAACATCTTTTACTAGCACCGTTTGACGACACGGTACAGACATCGCCATTGACACGATTCAGTTGACAGCGGTAATCAGCTAAAACTCGGCAAAAGCTTGTCGCGGACTGCAGGATGTCACATCCCCAGTCAAATGGAGCTGGGTAGTTGGTCATTGTCAGATGTTCACCATACACAACATTGAAGTCATCCTCCACCAGAGCGTCATTTTGACAGCCAGCGTCGTGTTGCATTACCAACACCATTACGTCGTCACCTTTACGAAATGTTACAGTGCCGTCATTATTTTCCTCGATCGAATCGATACGTTGGACTGCGTTTCGGTTAGTGTCATAAGGAACCATGACAGCCTTGTCGTCATCCGAAAATATTGCGATGGACAACAGCCCGTGACGTTTATCAGAGACAAACGGCATCGTGATGGACATGTAACGACTCTCAGTAGAGACACTATCTCTGAGTCTGTTATCCATCTCAGCCTCCAGTGTGTGATCCGTAATAGTTTGGTAGGTAACTGTCACTTCGGCGTATTTAGACTGGTCATACGAATCATGTGGAAGGCCTTCAGCCACCCGAAGGTTAACCTCTTAAAAATGAGTAACAAGAAAATGTTGAAGTCATAATGCATCGCAGGGGATAAACACTGACGACAATAAGAGCCAACTCTTCCCCGAGAATTGTTTAAACGTATTACTACAAATGTACACATTGAATCACTACAGATCATTAAAGTTAAATAAGCTTCATACCTCACGGAACACTATGGTACTTCAACAGGAAATTGCATAAACGAAAACTTATGAATAAATGACAAACAAAAAACACAATCGGAACACGACGAAAACGGCAGTGTTTTTATTTAACATTATATAGTGAGTAACATTCATTGTAAGAGTGTTGGAAATGTTCGTATTTACATTATATAGTGAGTAACATTCATTGTAAGAGTGTTGGAAATGTTCGTATTTACATTATATAGTGAGTAACATTCATTGTAAGAGTATTGGAAATGTTCGTATTTACATTATATAGTGAGTAACATTCATTGTAAGAGTATTGGAAATGTTCGTATTTACATTATATAGTGAGTAACATTCATTGTAAGAGTGTTGGAAATGTTCGTATTTACATTATATAGTGAGTAACATTCATTGTAAGAGTGTTGGAAATGTTCGTATTTACATTATATAGTGGGTAACATTCATTGTAAGAGTGTTGGAAATGTTCGTATTTACATTATATAGTGGGTAACATTCATTGTAAGAGTGTTGGAAATGTTCGTATTTACGTTGAGGCTCTAATTCATGCAAATATCTTATATCAATTATTTCCAGAAATTCCTCATTTTGATACAATTCTTTTAATATGTTTAAGCTTTTCCGGAAATAGGTAGTACCGTTCATTGCATTTGCATAATTCGACTTCACAGTTTCAGTTAACAGGCTATAACTGCGTTATTAGTTTTTTACATTCTTTCATATATAGTTGACTCGTTTTCTCTCAACGTTAATAGACAATTACAGTTTCAATTAATGTTGATGATTTTTTTGGATGGGTTTAGTATTGTTTCAATATTTTTATCGTTACTGTACTTCATTCGGTCAAGTTTCAGGTAACCAAGTTAAAAATTATGAAATCTTCGAATTAACGTTTCACCTGTGAAACGTACTAATATCACGGCAACACAATCACACGTACAATAAAATTTTGACTTTACCGAATGAAAGTTTTAATATCTTGCTAAATTTCACTTGATATGCGAGATTGCATTTTAATTTTAGATTTATATTATCGCAGTACAATGTACACAAAACAATACAAGTAATGCAATCCTAATCCCTCCCTCCCCTTCTTTTTATTTGCCATTTTGGCTGTAAGTCTAAATGGACTCGGGAACTGTCTAGCAAATGATAATATATATCAGCCAATACTCATAGCTAGTACAGTAACTACTGTTCATGTTCCACAACCGTGCATCAGTAACTACTGCGCTGTGTTCGTAACACGGTAACATGTGTTACATGTGGCACAGTAATTACTGCAAGTTTTTTCTTACTGTTATATTAAAAAAAAAAAAAAATTAATGTTTAATTTTTGTTTAATTAATGCAAATTTGCACCTGTCGGAATCGTAGTTCAACGTGTAACAGCTTTCCAGTAATTGCTGTGCCAACTGTAACACATGTTGCGAACACAGCGCAGTAGTTAATGATGCACGGTTGTGGAACATGAACAGTAGTTACTGTACTAGCTATGAGTATCGGGCAGTGAATATATCCATAATTAAACATCCGAATTTCAGTCTTCTTTGAAGGCCGTTTTTAATAAACAGTTGTCACTCACGATTTGTCACTCATCAAATATGTTTACAATGAAAATGATTCTATAGAAAGTTGTAAAATTGGAAAGTCCTTAAATTAAGCTATATAGGCCTGATTGAATTCTGCGGGATTTAACTGTTACGATATTTGTTTTTTTGATAATTGCATATCAGTTTTTGTTTTCAGTCCTGAGTATGTACACAGCGACTTTAATTAAGCTAAAAACAAAAGACGAAAACTGGGATGTACACACTCTTCCGATTACAAAGATGGCAATTTGAATTAATTTACATTGTCATTTGCGTCCAATTTTATCCGGCCTGCTTATGTATATTCAATGTTATGATATGTACATGTTTTATAAATTAATATGAAAGGTGTTTTTTATACTAGACTATTTAAATCGCACTTCTAGGTATACGTTGTATTCTACTTACCGTCACCACAGATATCATCAAGACCTTCCAGGTGTCGAAGTTCTGCTTCGAGTGCCTCACGACTCACGGGGAATCTTGCCACGGTGCCTACATTCCTGGCTAAGCGTAGGTTAGGAATAAATTCCGCAGCACTGTAGCAACTCAGGAGAACACACAGGAAAACATATACCCCAAACATGGTAAACTTTGAGAGAACTATATCTATGGAATATCTTCTTGTCAACTGAGAAATAACAACCCTTGACTGAAAGTTATACATGCAGTTGAGAGGACCAAGTCTAAAAGTGTATATGAGGGTCAGTATCGAGGCCGCTTGCTATTTGCGGTGCTACAATATGCAGGCATAAAAACTGTCTCTGCTTCAATGAGAATGTTAAAATATATCATCTACAACGTGTTTTCGTCAACTTCCTTTGCTGACATGCCAGCAGTGATTTCGCTCCACAGCTCACATCCATTTGGTTTAACCCCTCATATTACTTGGTTGCATTCGATGGCTATTTTGCCTTATTCTGCCTTATTCTGTAAATCAGATGGTATTGCTAATTCAAAGTAGGGACTATAAAGGCCTCTGTAGAGTATCTGCAGAATTTTCTCCTTATGACATTTTATAAATAATACGACAATACACCCAGGTATAGCAAGGTCATATGGCCCCATATGGGAAATTAACAAGCCAGCAAATGAACGAATACATGTAATGATGATTTCTATATGGTATGTAGAGTCGTAATGGAACCTTCTGTTTATTTTTGATTGGGGGGGGGGGGTATTACTCACATTAAATTGAAAAAAAGAGTTAATAATCGAGCAAATATCATTACTATACTAATCAGTTATTTGTTCTTTCGGTATGTACATAACTATATCGTAATAACTGCCGTAGGTCGTTATATTGCTGTATACGTATGGAAATGGTTATCTCTTTGAAGGTAGTTAAAGAAACGTTTGAATGTGAATAAACAAAGATAATATTCAATAAAGTTGCTCATAAACGGGGAATATTAATGCCTGGGATATTTCATCAATATGGCGATTTAATTGTCCAGTACGGATGCGTACACTGGTTCGCAGTGTTACAATATCTGTAATGTGATTTTGTTATGATTTATATATAGTCGAAGTCTCAAAGTATCTTTGAGAGAGAGAAAGAGAGAAAGAGATGTAAGTTGGTTTGATTCAAGGTGTTAAAATTCTGGAGTCTGCGTGGTTGCTGTAAGTCTATACCGTTATTACTAGCTTAGTTAAACTTGTGTAAATTCAAAGGTATGCTTACTAAAGTTAACTTTTTGTTGTAATCAATCTCGCCTTGTTGTTTATGAGCCTTGCTATTTCAACTACTTTGAGACTATTGTCTAATACTAATACCACTCTACATTCTGACCACAAAACATTATGTTTTGGGAAAATGGAACTTTTAAGAAAAGTCACTCAAGAAAGAACCTGGGCACGCAAACACAAACTTCTTGACTGGTACACTCTCAGCCCTATTCCCATTGCATCGAGACTGTGACTGTGTGTTCATCGCCTAATGTTTATCACGAGTCCCTTACAAAATACACCTTTTAATAAATACCAATGGCAGCTAGATCGGTCCGTAACGTTGAACTGATAGAAAGAGGGTATTCTAACTGTTCACACTGTCAGTAAGACTCTAAGATGCTTAAAAGCGGAAGTATGCAGTATCGTCAGCGTGTCATACATCTAGGTCACGTGGTTATTCACAGAAAAAGTGGATCCGCAAACTAAGCAAACTAATAGAGAAACTTGTTCAATGAAGACAATTGTATAGCGACCGACCCATGCATATACTGCAACATTACTAACGCTTTAATACCGCATTTAACTTGTATGCTCTGCTTAAAAGCCTATAGTAGTAATATTATTAGAGCTGCTTAACCAGACGTGTCCTTTTATTCTTCTCGGCCTTTTGGCTAAGATCATGTGTAGTATATGTTCCATTTCGAGGGGAATGGTGATGCACACCTAACGATGATCACACAGTCACAGTCCCGATGCAAGGGGACTGGGGTTGAGAGCGTATCAGTCGTTCGGTAGTTTGGTTTTCGTGGCCAGGTTCTTTCCTGGTTGACTTTTCTTAAAAAAGTATTCTTCTTGATATAAAACCACACAGCAAAATACTGTGCTATCCGGCCATATACTGGGTTGCGCAGCAAAATGATACATATAGAAGAAGGGTTGTTGCTCTTCCTCTGTCGCCCTCTCTTTCTATATAGTCTCCCTGACAAAAGTTGCAACTACAGGAGATTGTTAGAAATTACGCAAGGCTGGCTTCCGATAAAGTAGCACACTAAAGTACTGAACAGCAACAGGACATTTACGAACACGTAAACATTTCCTCATCGGATCATATCATGCGCTGAATCGATCGATTGTGCAATCTCATGGAAGCATTCCTGGGCCGTTTACATAACAACAACTGTTCCAAACACATAGAAATTTATAATCTCACAACTACTGGTGATTTAAATGTGATACTATTCAGTAAAACACACCGCTTTTATTATAAGCAACCCCTATTTGGAACAACAACTCCCCTCATCCCCTCCTCACCTCCCTTCTTTCGAGTTAATTTGTTACCCGTTTGTAGTTTAATATAATTTTCTTCTGTTGATAAAAAATATATTAATATTTGTATTTCTTTAAAAGTATAAACAAAATGCCAAATTTAATACCATGTCTCTAGTTCACGGTATCTTACATGGAGTTCTTAATGTCGATTATGGAGTATGATGGTCTGGTATGTCAAGACTTAGTCCGCATGGGAGTTCATCGGTCGTGGGCCTTAAAGTTTGACGATCGTTTACCTAAGGGATCTCTCCTACTTTGAAGAATAACTCGTGAACACCAATGACGGTATTGTATTTAATGCATCAATTTTATGTTATGAAATTTCATTTTGCATGTAATTTCCTTGGTAAGGACATTAGTATCTGTAGGTTGTGGTTTCAGCAATTATCGATCAAATAAGGATGTTTCTCTACCTTACTCCTAAATTGGTTACTTTCAAGTATTGTAGAAGAAATTATTTCAAGTACATCTATCAGACCTTTAACTTAAACGACAACAGTATTGATCCAACATATGGTATCCCGCCGTATTATATATAGTCACCCTTGCTCTAACTTCAACAACCATTCTAATGCAACCTTTAAAATATTTTTCCTCAGTGAGTCACCTATTTGTATAATGGAACACTCTTCGATGGTAATAGTTAATAATTTAAGAACTACCAGGATAGTAATTTTTTCAAACTTTTTTTAAGATTATTTCAAAATGATATTGCTTAAATTATTCAAATACTGTTGACCTTTCACATTTAAGGGTTGTAGCCTCGAAGTCTCAGGGACGTGACTATATGGATAATATGTGAGGGATGAAGATAATTTTAAGATAATTGTTAACCGATATAGCTATATTATAGTAATGTGAAATTATGTATATTTGATGGGATAAGAAGCATGATGAACTAGAAATGGCCTTGCTAAGGTGTGATTGGTGATCTTGTTAATATAGTGACCCTGTAAAATTGGTTATGCTATCGCTAAACTTGTTTCAATAAGGACCAGTGTCATCAAGAGCTGATGTGTTGGCCGATGAAGTGACAGATGTGTTTTTGTCACAATTAACTGTTACTGTAGTTTAGATGTAACATACAATCGTAGTTTCTCCATGATAGTCGAGGAAGATACGACGGCGGTAAATAAGAGATGTGTTCAGATATGAAGTTGTAGTTAGGTGGTGGTATTTCTGCTTCGGAAGAACTTGGTTATAAGTTTTATATATTGTTATTAAAGTCGTTACTCTGAGTACAATTGAAAATGTTTAAGCTGAATAATATAGAGGATATACGGATTGATAAGTGTACCCTTTTCAAAGATCACAATGAAATCCATACATGTGATTTGATGAATTGCTTGCAAAACACGTAATGCATTCAAGGAAAATACAGGCAATGACTGTTATCGTCACCAGAAAAACATTCAAACCATTTTAAGAGAAGTCCTTTCATAAAAGGTAATTATAACAATAATAATAATAATAATAATAATAAATGTACATTTGTGTAGCGCGTTTATCCAGCCGGAAACTGCTCAGAATTGCAGCAGGAGCAAAGACCACAGTAAAAAACATTTCAGTTATCAATACATGAGTTTACAAGGTAAGGTCTACTGTTCTTCCGAAAAGTGAGATTCTTGTCGTAAGAATATCCCCCCCCCCCACCCCACAAAAATAGGGAAAGTGTACTAATAAATAGAAGCATCAAATAAGCGTACCTTTATGTACAACGTACATATATCCTGTTTGTAATTAACTAAATGCTTGGCTGTCGTAATTAATCGCCGCGCTGGAAGAATTGAAAACTCATCACGTGGATTTACGGGTGAGATGATGATATATTAACATGAGGCTGTGAACCAATACATCCCTTCTCCTCATACTATTTCCATTATATTTTCGTGGTTGGGCTTAAATTGGTCGTTTGAACATTAACACACGTCTCCCGTATACATTCAGCTACAGGTATAAATGGTTAAAACAAATGTTTAAGATTTATTTAGCACACTGCAACCTCTCAAATAGTATACAGAAACCATGAGGTTACCATACATACCATACAAGAGAAACAAATACATTCTGCTTTTGCTTACGATTCCCAAAAGTAGTTTTATTTTTCAGATTCAGAAAGGCACATTTTATTGGTATTGGTGATACTAGCAACTGCGCACAACTCGCCTCTTGTTAAGCAAGAGAAAACATCATTGGGCGAAATGATAATGTATAGTAGATCAATTTACCACATTACACTGAATAGCTGAAGGAATGACACACCTGTCAAAAGTGACATACCCTCCACACGGACCGGCTCTTTGAGTGTGCAACGAACGCCCCATTGAAACATTTAAATCGCTAAGATAATGTTCTTGAATTGAGATCCGAACCTCATGATTTTGTCATTTCCAAGATTTCAGACTAATATGAAACAGTCACGGTTATAGGAAATGATGTGTTGAGCATCCTTTCGGTTAGCTATCCGTGGTTAACGACATCTCGCATTGTCTGTCACTTCAAAGAAAATGTAGAATCGACGACCGCTGATTTCAACTCATAAATTGATATAGTCTCCCTCGAATCACTAACATTGATATTTCAAATGTAGTAAACCTTGATTATGTCTTGACTCTAAAATTCCATGTTCAGTCTCGAAATTATGAGCCCATGTTTTATACCTGGTGAAACTTTTATCGTAATAATGGCTCCGTATCTCCTTATCAAATGGATCTCTTTCAAATGGATAAAACCCAAAAAGAGTTATTTCCTCACAAATTGATTCTGCTAATGCAAGCATGTAGAGGCCCGACGACGGATACCGCCACATATTGTACTTCCTGTAACAAAAGATAAATGAGAGTGAACCAATATGAGAAAGAAAAGTCTTGGTGTGTTTCTGTTGATATTCACTACAAACCTGGAGTAGAGAATTATCTAATTGGAAACATGATTATCAACACAATATTTTAAGACTAAGTTTCATAGTTTCCTAACCAAAACTGTGCACTGACATTTACAGATCGTCGTTACGTTAACTCTGTCTTCTAAGAAAGAAGTAAAGTCTTCTGTCTTCATGTGAACAATTTTCCAGGTTAATTTAGGCAAACTTTGAATCTTGCGTTACGAACGGTAAGCAAGTGACATACACAAACAAATGTAAAGAAAATGTGTCATTTTGCTTGAAAAAATATTGGATTAAATACCTGCATGGAACATAACTATTTCCACGCACAAATAATGATCATGATCTCAATTAGATAATTCTCTACTACAGGTTTGTAGTGAATGACTACAGAAACACAGGAGGACTGTTTTTTTGTTGCTTTCATCAAATAGCTGAAAAGTAATATGTCTACTTTTGAGCAAATATTATAAGCGAATTTATTATTATAAACGCTATTTCACAGTGTGATGTCATTTTCTCACTGAGCTTTATCTAGCAAGTTCAACCCTTAGATAACGCACTGATAGACAATGCATTTACTTTGCAAAAGACAACTTTCCTAATGAACTTGAAAAATTCGTTTTCATACTGCTTACCATTTTATGTTTCGGTAAATATCTATCAAGCTGTATGCAATATGAATACTAAAATTGTTCCTCTTCAATCCTCTGACAATACTTTTTAATTGCGATATGTGCTTCTCGGTATTTTTGGGATACCATAGAATCGTGTTCCTGAAATGTTTTAATGTTTTCATGATTTCTATCTCTCTGTCGTCACGTGGTCCTCGTGAAAGCACTTCAGCAAGTAAGTTGATCATAACATCATTCAACAGCATCATATCCGTTTTGCTCCCCACGTATGACTCATATCCAATCACGGGTGCCATATTTGCTCTGATAACAAAATCAAAGGAGTCAATAGTTCCTCCACATTTGCTATTCAATAGAATACCACTGTTTCCTACCAATGCACATTTCTTATGTTTCGTTAAAGTTGAATATAATGGATCAAAGTCAGTTATTGTGCATTGAAGTTTATTTGGTTGAGATTTTGAAGGATGTGACAACATAAACTTTTCAATGAAATTGTTGCTGCAGTGGTCCATTTGCCGGAAAACCTCTTTACCAGTCAGAGGCGTTTGAAATAGAACTAATGTATAGTCACTTTCAAAACAATGTTTGTAAGATCTGTGAATAAAGCAAAAGAGACAAACTAATTCATCATTTGAATGACAATAAACAATATCAGCCATACTTATATTATTATTATTATTATTATTATTATTAAACAACCGTATAATAGATGATGGTGTTTTGTGTCACAGTTAGAAAAATAGATGCAGATGATAAGTTAAGTTGATTTCTACTGGGATATTTTTGTTCTTACGACTAAATGAAATAACAGAACGGTTATCTAAAACGTTATACTTAACATCTCCTGATCTGGAATATATGATCAGTTTCAGTATGTTATATCGGATGCTGACACGCTCACCCTCGTCTAGCCAGGTACGTCGCTAGAGGGGGTGTGGGGGTGTCTCAACCCCTCCCCTCAACTTGGTAAAACTGACGATAGTTGGAAAATTTGAGTGCGACAGTCGAAATTTCTCGTCAATTCAACATTTTTCTGCAAAATGTTCAATTGACAACTTATCGTATCTCGTCAACTGAACATTTTTCTGCAAAATGTTTAATTGTTCATTTGTTTCCAAATACTCAGTCGGAATGAAGGGAACAATTGAAAATGTGAGTGATATATAGCCCCGCCGCCCCCCACCCCCCCAAAAAAAATGGAAAATAATATTAACATGGCTAGAAAAAAAGCACTGTATTTTTTGGTCACTCACTATGTCGTCGAATATAATTTGTTGAAAAAAGTTTTCCCCTTTGTTACATGAACATAGCTGTTGTAGTTAGTAGTCTATGTAGCCTATCAAGCAGATAACTTATACTAAGTTGCTCACTTGCTTAACCGGAGTGATTAATAAGTTTGTGAAGTGAGGGCCAGTCGTACAAATGTATCGAAAACAGTTCGGAACAAAAGTGTAGTCCCGAAAGACGGGGTGTCTGACTGACACTGACCGTATCGTTGACGAGTAGAGCAGGGGAGGGGGTGCAAAGCAGCAGTCTGAATTTTCTGGCTTCAAAACCCATCCAGTTGGAATTTCAGCCACTACACCCCCACCCCAACCATCAGGCCTTAACTACGTCCCTGCGTCTAGCATACAGTAAACAATTGTGGAATGATTCGAGAGTATTGAAATCAATTAGGATACAGATCGTTTATCTAATTTACTATTATTTCATAACACTAGAGAGTGCTAAAGACAGAGTTAGGAGTTTCCTGCCGAATAACTAGTGGTAAGAGATGGTTAGACGTTTTCCCCTTTCTCTACAAACGTAGCATCGAAAGAAGTAAATTAATAACACTTGCTTCTGAAAATGGCTGAGGAGTATCAAAATAAGAACAGTTATACATGTTAAGCACTATACTCTCCTTCACTTAAATTATCTGTGATATTAATCGAATATTCATTGTGTAGTCATCTCGGGAAAATATGCCCTGTAGTGTTATACAGTGTTGTGAAGGATACAATATCACTGTCTATATATGCATCGACAACCATACCTAATGTATACATTGTATAGTATACAAATAATGAATGGTTATGAGTGCAATAGTGCAAATATTTCATGAGTTGAAAGATGGAATGTTTCATTCAACGAGGCGCAGCCGAGTTGAATGGAACAAATTACATCTTTCAACGAATGAAATATTTGTACTATTGCACGAATGGAAACCATTCATTATTTGATTTATACAATACCTTCAAATTTGGATATAATTGGATGTAAAATGCACTCATGCAACAGATTGTTTTGAACAGACAGGTTTCTCTGCTCTCTTACCATTGAAAAAAGTGCTATCAAAAAAGTCTAACGCATGGTTCTATTTCGTAGCGTGCAATAGAGCGGATTTTGCATGCAATCGACGAGCAATTGACCAATCAAATGGCCGGAATATAATTAGGTGTTGTATAATATAAAATTAACTAAGGGACCCCAAATGTTCATTTTTGGTATATCAGCCTCACTTCGGTTTTGGCAGGTTAAAGACTTATTGTTAATGACGGTTTTAATCGATTACTCGAAGTTTGTAACTTAAAATCTTTCAAACTATATACACATGCAATGCCTAACAGAAAAATTAGTAACCACACTTTTTAGATATATTATCGTGGAATAGTTTGATAGGTTATGCGACGAACCCTACGTGTGCAATGAAGCTTGGTTGCTTGGTTTCGAATTGGGTTCTGCGTATTACGTTTCTCATTATTTCGTGCGCTCAAAGGATCATTTCAATTTTACTATTGTGTAACATCACGTCCGTAAGCACCATTATGGTATACGCCCGATGTTTGGTGGCCTTACTATGAAATCCAGGTGGGGGGTATTATAAGTAAAAACAAACATGTTATTTACGGTGATTCATTTGAGATTCAGTAATAAATAAAATGTATCTGTTGACGTATAGGGGAACCTAGTTCTTATCAATCTGCTATTATACAGAACGAGACTTAAAGCGTTCATACAAAGTTTGAATTCTTGTCTATAACATGTTCACTCTCCAATTAATACTGAAGTTGCCTATACGTAGTCCATCATATATATACTCATATCTGGTGGAAGATTAATTTACGTATATATCAACATAGTCATACTTTAACCGTATTTAAAAAAAAATATGTAGCATACTGCTACACTGTGATCATTATAAAAACAATAGACTACCAGCTATGTCCTTAAACCCATGTATTACTTACTTGTCACATAGAACATCACATGAACGAAAAATATAACATTCCCTGTCCGAAGTACTGAATAGAAATATCCACAATGTAAAAGCGATAACCCCAAAGATTGGGAGTATTACAGTACAGAGTTTCCTTAACCACCTGTTCATCTTGTCAACCCATATTCAACTAATAGCCGTATTATGTTAATACATATCGCGTAAGCTACCATACATGTGTATGTCCATGGCAAACAAAGGAGTGGTATGTATGAATAGTGTGTAGTTTTATTACAACTGAAGTCAGTTACAGGTTATGCTGACTTAAGCAAAATGAAAAGTATATCACTTACGGCAATCAATTGCAAAATTGACCTAAACATATTAAGACATATACGTCAGGTAGCCTTTGTTTTCAAAATATTTATGTAAATGATCGTCTTACTAATGAGATGAGTTCTTAAATATTGCAGTCTATGAATACAGCGTGACTCTGTAACTCGTGTCTTCTGTTAACTCTCGAAATTGACATTAAAAGGATCTGATCCGCCATTATGCCCTTACTTTCCGCATTTATCATTTGATCTACCGACCTGACGATCTAAAGTCCTTTTATCTGTGAGATAATTTGAAGGGCAATGGCTGATGAGAAAGAAACATCATACTAACAACGTTAGTTAATATATCCACATGTCAATATATTACAAAAAACTATAGAAAACCATGTTTTATTTGTCGTTTCTCAGTAGCTGACCCATGGGCCGTCTACTAGAATACGAGGTCCATTCAATAACTGTATATTCAAGAGATGTATTCTTTCAAACTATAGAAGTGGTGATTAAATCTATTCCACATCACTGGAGAGGTTGAGGATACACAATGTACGTATCACGGTCCCTTAGTGGAGTATTTCGTTTGCCTTATACCAGTGGATAACGCGGGTAATCTTCGATTAGGACT
The DNA here is from genome assembly GCA_020650975.1 of Apostichopus californicus. Taxonomy (NCBI): domain Eukaryota; kingdom Metazoa; phylum Echinodermata; class Holothuroidea; order Aspidochirotida; family Stichopodidae; genus Apostichopus; species Apostichopus californicus. Next base: position 13,674 of record JAIPMN010002547.1, read on the forward strand.
ATAATGAGATGTGAATCCACGACAGACTAACATTAATGTATTGTCTATACAGTCACCCTTTTCAAACTAAACCTTCAGAATGATATCTGCACTAACATAACGCTTGTAAGTGGGCAATTCCTTTAGTCGGAGCTGATATTATTTGAGTCCATATCCGCGACGATAGAGACTTCTGATAGCCCTTTAGCCAAGGCACTTCATATTATTATTTCTTACTGGTTCATGTCATGCGTACAATCCTCGACTCTCTAATTGAAAATCTTAAAATACACAAGACAGCTGCCCATTGCCGATTACCAGTGAAATGTCAACTGAAAAATCAACGATATTCAGGAGCAGTGTTTATAGGGAAAGCAAAGTTCGCGATATCTCTTCATTTTGGTTCTATGATGGCATATAATGCAAGTTTCATCGTCCCTATTTTTTATCTTGGGATATTGTTATCAAGACTTATTTGCTCACAAATTTATCATGTCTTCTACCCTCGTAACTGCAATACGAACTATCGTTTATCTGTATACGGTGTAGACAATTGCTATCTTATTTTTCTTTCATTTCATAGTTGATGTTTACACAATGCATTATACGAGATGCTTAGGAATGTGACTTAGTGGACCTGGTGGACTTAGTGGACCTATTGTACTTGGTGGACCTGGACGATAGGTGGATCTGAAATGAAAAACACATTAAATCCCATATGAGTAACCAAACATTGCGTTTGCGCTCGAAAATTATTCGCTTAACGGGACTACTAGGTAAGCTAGAGATTGACTGTACACATAGGACGTTCTACAAATACATTATTGTATGACTAGCTTTGCAGCGTCGTGTTTGTACATCAAAGTCCATAGGTATGGAAACAAAAGCCTCAACTGAGATTAAGCCTATTATATTTACTGATCGATAAAACTGTATTGTATATTACAAATCTGCTCGACTTATATAAATATGAACTTTGCACATCACGGTATTAGTGTGTAATGATGAGTTTTGGGAACACACGCAACGACGCCATCTCAATGAAGAGAAAATTCATTTAGACAGCTGCAGTTTCATCAATATCTACTGATATTTCTGAAATATAATGCCACGCTGATTGGATTAAATGGTAAGTGGTAAGTATATAAGTATATATTTATATACTTATAAATGGTAAGTATTAAGTGGTAAGTATATAAGTATATATAAGTGGTATATAAGTGGTAAGTATATATAAGTGGTAGATATATAAGTGGTAAGTATATAAGTATATACTTATATACTTATAAATATAAGTATATTTCTATATATATATATATATTTATATTAATCTTACTCATATTGTTTAAATCTAGAAAATGACCGAGTTCATTAGCGTAGAAGGTCTAATGGCGGTTGCATGATCAATAGTACAGGTATATCGAGCAACTGTATCAACTAACGGGATATGTGATGTTCTGAACAACAATATCGAAATCGCTAAATATCACATCACCGAAACCGTCAGGTTTGTGGTAAAATTAATCATTATTATCTACATGCCACCATGTTAACAGAGGCAACAAACTAGTTATTATTATACATAATATAATATCAGTACTACAAAAGAACATATCACATGCATACGTCTCTGTTAAACTGCAACTGCATTGACACAAATCCTATGTACATTTTGCAACATGTTTCATAGTGACGTACTGGTCTTACGTAATGTTTAACAGCTATAATGGTATTATGTTAGAAAGAGGACAAATGTCTTTCAGACGTATGGCTATCTTTGACACACTCACCTTTTGGTTCTTTCTTCTCATAGAGATGGAGCAGCAGCTGATTAAGGAGTTGAAGGAAGCTTACCACCGCCTCTACGCACACTCTCATCCGATAGCATCAGTAAATGTTAAAGCGGTGAATAATTTCTTCATAGAAGGTGGAATTGAATGTTTAGTAAACAACTCTGGAAATGTTGAAAAATGGGAATCTTTAGAAAATTATAGCAGTATAAGGTTAGACCCGAGAGTGAAATCAAATCGTCGTATCATAGAGGCAGGACCTGGATGTGGCAAGACAGCCTTGACTGTTCAACTTGCCCGTGATTGGTCCATTGGTGGACCAGGGTCAAGCTTAAATGACGTGAAAGTTCTGATTGTGATGAAACTTTGTGAACTGGTAGGACTGACTTCAATTTATGAATGTATTAAACAGTCGTTACAATCTGACTCAAAGCTAACTGTCGATAACATTAAAGAGGTTCTCCGCCAAACCTCTTCTGTGTTATTTGTTTTGGATGGTGTCGATGAATATCTTGATTATGGCAGCAAAGTAAAAAATGACATTTTTGCTATTATTGAAGAGGAAATGTTTCCACACTTTGAAGTTGTCCTAACAACACGTCCACCACATGTACCGGAGAGATACCCAAAAGACGTTAAACGTATTCGTCTAACTGGATTCGACAGACTTACTCAAGATAAGTATCTTCGTAAAGTTGTAACGAAAGATGATGATGATGCAACAGAGAGAATCAAAGAATCTCTTCAGGATAATCCCATACTTGGAGATCTCTGTCGGGTTCCATTCTTCTTTATTATATACGCACATATTACGCATGATAACTACAGTATCAAACGATATACGACAATCACGGGTTACTTTTGTAACATGATTTCATATTTCCACGATCATTTCAAGAGAAAGTTTCACAGGCATAATCAACATACACACGTTGATGAGGAGTCTAATCATTCAAAGCTTAACGAGGTAGCTTATGAAAGCCTGGTTGGGTATTCTACTGAGTCTTGGACTAAAGTCTACCTCAGTAAAATTCTAGGAAACGAGTTTTTCGATCTATATTTACGTATTGGAATCTTTGTTGAAGTTCTTGAGAAGAAATCTGCAGGTGCTAAGTTGGCAAGTATTGTCTCAAGAATAGTCCGATTTAATCATAGTTTGTTCTGTGAATGGTATGCGGCAAATTTCGTTGTGGATGTTATTGCCAAACTTGGCAGTAAATTTGAGACCTCTAGTGACGAATATTTAATTGAGTTGTTAGAGGATTTATATCCATCTGATTATCAGCACCTTTATCGATTTGTCTGTGGAATATACCCAGACGTAGCTAAACACATTATACACTACATCCGAGGTATGGAAGGCAACGAAGAATTTACCATTCTATGTCTCCTGGAGCAGATTGGGAGCAGTCACGCTGTTATGGAAACTGTGAAAGAGCTCTGTTCTAAACCCATCCATTTATCACATGTAGACAGCAAACTGCTCCAGAGGTCAACGCTACAGATACTGGCTATAGCCTCTCACCATAAGGTACGAATTAAAGAAACCCTTTACATAAATCTTATCTTCTTATCTTAACTTGCAATATAAGAACGATGTTATTGATATATAATAGAAGTGCCATCCTTGCCGAAAAGTAAAGTAGGAACTTCGTTAAAAATGATCATTGTCCATATAATAGTAATAAACACAAATATATTCAACTGAAATATTAGCCTCGAATGTTACTTAATAATATATATCTGCATCTCAGGTTACAGTTGCACGTTTAATGCTGCATGAAGCCATAGACTCGGTGGATGTTTCTAAAAAAGAAATTCTACTTACTTCCGGCCTTCGTCTATCTTCTCAAACTACTCTCGGTCAACTCTGGATTGAGATGACTGCCAACGATTGGACAGAGAAAAACTTGCAGGATCTATTCATCTATGCAGCCAGTTGTGAAAACTTAAGCTCCAGTTCTAAAGAATTTCAAATGTTGTTTGTATCAGCTTGTGTTGGACAGTTTTAGAAAGTGTTAAAACAACACAATGAGAATTTAATAATCCGGATTCGTATGTTCGATTCAGGTAATCAACCGATAATTACAAATTAAGTTACTAAATTAATTCTTATTTCTGCTCTCGTAGAACAATGAAATACACTTTTATTAACTGCAAGTAATTCAATATTTCCAGAACCCATGGATATGACCAATACTATCATACGTTTATTAATGAAGCTGTTGGATTATCGAGCTACCTTGTTACCATACTTGTCGTAATCATTACAAGCTTAGCCCAGTGTTGATCAACATTTTCTAACTAAGAAAAGTCATAAAAGGAAATGTAATATCGTTAATAGTTAGGAATCGTGTAAAGGTTAATATTTAATAAAAATGGTGGAAGATATTAATCCGTGAATTTTTTTTTACACAATTGATGTTATTTTATTTGGATTCATTTCTTTCGTATTGTATATCTGTCTTTTTATTTATAGATTTTCATTCTGCTTAATGCCTCGTCGCTTTAGTGATGTTTCCAGTCTCTCAACGCTTCATGAAAAGAAAGTGCAAGGTATTTGCTTCCGATTTTATTATCATTGCCAGAGTAATATAAAAAATTCTCCGGGTTAATTGTATTGACATGATACTTCATAGAAATTGTATTTCTCATTAAATTGACAATAATAACGAACAACTTTATAAAGGTTTAGTATAAGACACTTTGTTCTTTGCAATGATGTTATCATATATGGTGTCAACAAGCTCGTTTGATCATTTTGTTTGTGTCTCTTGTATAATTAATTCAATATTTTTCTATTAATTTGCAGTTCTGTGGTATCCTTCACTAGTCTCCTTCCGTTTAAATCTACAATCTGGATTTTGGGAGGTAATACTTTATTTTTAAAAAGAAAATATTTTTTATCATTTTAACTACGTATTTAAGCCTACGTTTTAATGAATATTATGTTCCAGCTACATTTTTGGTAGGTTCTTCATTATTTGTTTAAGGACTGCCAACAATAAACACAGGTTATCATACAAGTATACATAGGAACGAACACACGCCGTCTTCATATATATCAAGGCACGCAAGTATGTGCCGACGGTTTATTTACACAGTAATATCAACATTTTAGTAATTAACTAAAATGTAATCATATGGTTAAACGGAATGCTTTAAACTATGACTCCCAAAATCCACAAACCATGGCTTGCAGAAAATGTACTTGAGTTATAGGGAGACGATGGTTTTAGCTAACCAAATCTGTAAAATATCATCGCTACTATGAACTATAAGCACATCATTTCTGTGTCGTTTTATAGCACAAGAGTGGCAGCCAGATGACAGACGAAGAACTTGATAGGGAGGTAGGTTAAATAGGCTCAATACTGCTATAATATTCTTTGCTATCTGTTTCAGGATTTAAAGAGACAGTCCCACATCTCTGCTTGTTGTAGATAATAGTTTAATGCGTATGTAAAGCGTGTATATAGAAGACTATAGTGACTACATAAAGCATCATCCTGCACGGAAGAGACATTTATAGTTTCTCAGTAAGCAGACTAAATCATACGTCATAGACATCCGGTATTAATGAGGTTATTAAAGGATGATTGTAATAAGAAACAAAGATAGTTACTCCTTCTCCATTTATCGTGGAGGTGATACGGCCTAATACTTACATCGTTGTCGGATAATCAGACAATTACTGGTCTTATTTAATTACCCTCACAACAAACGCGGCGATGATTCAGATATACTTTATATATATTTTGGTTGTAATGCTGAGTTAAGGAAACAAATTTGCTTCTGGTCATAAGAACATTATGACAAGCATGATTTACCAAATAGTCAAAAGTATACATAAATGTATAAATATTGTTTGTGTAATTTTATTTATTTTGTTTTTTCTTCCTCAGATTACAATGTGCAAAGAGATGTATCCAACCTTATAATGGGCACTAACAATATATACGATATACAAGGCAACAACGATATACAAGGCAGTAGTGTAATTATCGTCAGACGGTTACTATAGGAACGCGACTATTTATAATACATATCCCATTTAAAACTGGAACATGACTACAAATTGCAGTTAGCTATTAATGTTTTTTTTCTATTATTCGAAATTGCAATAAGGGTATTATTTTATTTGTTATTTATCGCTTAAGATATTTCTTTAAATTTGAGTCCAATAAGAATGAATATCAACACCTAAGAAGATTGCTTTCAGTGTGATGAAGACTGGAATCCTCCAACAGTTTTATTTTTGGCTGATGAAATGCAATGGAACATATTAATTCTAAGCATCGTGGGTGAAGTTTTTATTCAACTTATATGTTATGTTATATGTTATTTTCGATATTTCAACGTTAGTAGCTGAATGTTTTGTACCAAACTGAAATTGAAACAAAGCGGGTGTGATGTCAAAGATGCACACTGATATATCGAACTTTCTTTGACGAATTTGTGGTGCCATATTAATATTATAGTCTTATAGAGGTGTTGATAACTTCACAAAATCTAAAGCAAACTTGGAATTGTATCCAATCTAAGGTCAAAACAAGAACAATTTAACACAACATATTCGTTGTCAGTTTGCAACTATGACATCACAACTGTTTGCTTCAAATCCATTGTTGGTACAAACTGTGAGAATTTCAACCGTCAACATCTCAAAAACGCCATGTAGCAAATTTCACCAGTATGATTGGTATAAGTTTTTTTTCATTATTCATAAACATTAATATTATTAATTAATAATTTCTTCAGGACTTACATATTAAAATTGGATTACTATGTTCTAATATATATCGTGGTTTATTTAGATCTGTAAATTAAAGGAAGCTGATACTAGAGATTACGGTATCAGTCAAATGTTTTTACTTTGTATCAGACAATACACATAAAGTATACAGAGTTTAAAAAATAGTAATTATCAAATATTATTACACATTAACAGTCTCGATTAATGGTTTCATGGAACCATTTCTTATTGTCTACTCTTCACTTTTCCAACCTCTCGCGTAAAGGTTAACATAACGGAACAAGATACTTTCCTACTAAGACTCCCACTTTATTAAGTAATACACATGTTACATTAAATGCAGCTGATTACGTAATCGTACGAGATATCTTAAAGAGAAAGTATTTCTGTATCCTTCCCTACGGTGGATGCCAGTACGTGGTCTTTGAAGTAGATTCACTTACCAACTTGTTGAGTTATCCTTTTAAAATGTGAACCATTCTAAACGCTTGGCTTAGCTATCGATGTCCTTGATATCTGGAAATTTCCTCAAATGGTAACCTTCTTTTTTGGGATAAAAAAGTTAAACTTCCTCTGTGAATAAATCGAATGGGGTAATATTATAAAAGAAAGAGAGAAACAAAATCCTTTTAAAGTTGAATTGCCAAGAAGACATCATTCACTTAGTTGTTGCCAGATGCATTCATTAAAACATCACTGCCATGAATGCAGCCCAAAATTTCAAGGATATTGTTTTGACTTTTATATTTTTAATTTTATAAATCAACTTCAGCTAGCAGAACGATATCTCTTTAACGGCTTACTTCAAGACAGTTTTTAATACCAAAATAATGTCTAACGGTTTATTATGCAGCCGACGCACTCCTGATCACCTAGTCTTGGCCTAGTCGTTTGTAATACTGATTTTCTCGCGTACATACATGCCTCAGAGTCCATTTATGTTCATCTCGAATGTGCTTGCCTGCTGTATTATTAAATGGCCGAGGATCTGTCCGTTACAAACGTATTGGACATTTCTCCAAAGAGGGGCGTGAACTAATGCAAACATAAAATCTTTATTCATATTTAAGTTACGAAATTGCATGTCGTGTGAGATCGTGTTTCTTCAACAGCCGTCTGGCAGAGTACAAACCAATCTAAGGCCAAGTGATTGTTCACTGAGGGAGGGAGGACATGAATAAACATTCTAACTTTGAATGTGTGACGCCCTCACAGCCGCTTGATTGATCATGTCCAATCAACGTGCTACGTTTAACCTTGTCAGGTCTGCCCGCCCAGATAAAACGAAAGATGATAGTGCCAAGACTTTTCAGGAAATCTACAGGGGGATCAGGAAGTACTGGAAAAGTTAAACCAATTGAAAAAGGCCGAACGTCATAACAACGGTGATCCTGCCGATGGGAATGCGGTTTTAGTAAACGTTTTAGACCGGAAAGCTTAGGAGAGTAGTTGAGCTTTCACAAATCAACACTTTTATGAGTGAAGGTAACACCTAATACTGTCACCAAATACAGTTCATTTCAAGCCATGGGTAAACTGAAAAGGGGTATTTCTTGTACCCAGTGGGCCCAAGGGAAAAAAGCGAAAGCTAATCATAGTAAACTCTGAGGCCGAACGGCCTCTCAAAAGCGAAAACACATTTACAGAATTTTGTGGGGTCCTCAGACGTGCCATCCAAAAAAACAAATTACCAACAGCAAACTGATATATGTTTATCTCGTTATCTAAGATTAAAATGCCTTTATATGAGATGACTTAAGACCAAATAATAAAAAGATACGGGAAAACCCGTTGTTTATGATTCTATCACTACTATTGGAATATAAAGTACTTATCCAGGTAATAAAACTCTCGTCAAATTTAAAAAAATCAAGATAAAATTCCACTGTATCATATCGAAAGCTTTTGCAAAATCTAACAGAAAAAAAGGATCACTTTTCTTAAACGAAGAGCAACAGTCTATAAATCCAATACAAAACGAATGTTCCCACCAAAAAAACGATTTAATTTAAAAAAAAAATATGTATTATTATTTTTTTTTTATTATTATTATTTTTTATTATTATTATTTTTTATATATTTTTTATATAAAACCCAGTCAGATTTGCGCTTATAATAGAGTGAAGAGTGTCGCTGATTCTTGTGGCTGTTGGTGAGCAATACTTTTGTAGTCAGTGTTTATTAACAATAAAGAGAGGTAGTTAAAAGTTTAAAATCTTTCCAGGCTTGGGGATTAGAGTAATAATAGCATGCCTTTGCTCTCTGGTTAATATAGTACAAACATAGCCATGCTTAGTGAATCGACAACAAAGGCTCCAATTAGCGGCTGTTGCTGTCAGTCCATCGCCATCTGCCATTACGAAAGGAAAATATGACAGTTTGTTTTCGAGGTTCCCAAGAATGTGGTGCTCTTTTCCACCGTTTTCTACCCAATGAGCACCAGATCTAGTAATTATTTTCCTGAAGCTTAAAGTCTTAGAAATGATTCAATATATTCTTGTCATCGTTTAGTCTATCAAGAACATCTTGCAAACTAGTATGCAAGTCTGAACTTTCAAGGAGCGAAATGATATCCAGAGAGTCTCTTTTATGTTTACGTCTTGACTTTGCTAATTTTGTGAAATAATTGTATGTATTTAGATCCACCTGCAAGCAGGAACTCGAGAAGAAGCCATCATAGGCTTATCAAAACTGCAAACTGACCGAAGTTAGTCTCTTAGATTCATATTTATCGTCCATGATTGAACACAAAGAGATAGATGTAAGGGGATTAGTAGACAAAGGATGGAGAGAAGAAAGAAAGAAACCAACAGGGGAAGAGGAGAGGTAGGAGATAAACAGTGGAGGGACAAAGAGAGGATTAAGGGAAGGGTTAGGGAATACACTGGAGAAGGACAAAGACAGAAGGGTGTTCTATTTATGTTTTCATGTAAATTCACTTTTCTTAGGTATGTGTTCATGTTTACTTATACCTTGTATTCAATATAAAATAATAAAACTTCAACGAATACAACAACTAGAATGTATGTATGTATGTATATGTGATCTTCCCGCAAGCAGAAACTCGCGAAAGAAGCCATGGAGGCATATAGACTCGCAAGCTGACCGAAGCCAATCTCTCGGCACACATCCATTTAACGTCCATGTCGGGAAGTTGTTATTGAACAACACCCTTGCCAGACGACACACATTGCTGTCGGCGGGAATCGAACCGGGGATCTCATGACTGGGAGACGCCGGCGTTAACCACTAGGCTATACACTCCGCCTAGAATGATGATAACCCAGACTGATTCGTACTTTGCGAGTCCCAATATAAATAATGTTTTGAAATATTCTATTCCCTACCAGTACTTACGCTTTGATCTTGCCGAGCCTTTCAGCTGGTCACTTGAAGAAGGATTATAATCTCCATAATCTGATCCCCAAAGCCAATTATAGTCATCAAGTTCACCGACCCCTTTCCAATATTCCTCGTATTCGATGGGGCTCTTCCATTTTTCAGTTTTGATCTAAGAGATGCAATGTTGAATTATTCATTTTACGCAAAACATGTCATCAGCTATATAGAAAAATTAGACCATGCATGTAACGTTAACCAATAGGTTGTCCCTATAGTCACTCCAATTATGTTGTACACGTTAATTGTCTTACAATTGTTGCATGATAATTGCCATTAACAACATCTCTTAGAGAGTGAGTTATCTAATGACTGAGAGAATGAATGTCAACAACTCTGTAACTGGACGACATATATAATCTTATAATCTTGGAGTGACTCGAACAGGGGACCTTATGATTGAAAGGCACTGGCGTTAACCACTGAGCTAACACTCCATGAATAGATTGAGACTACTGGCACGGAGAGAATTAAGGTAAGGTAAGGAAGAAGATCGCAACATTTTCAGTCACCATTCGTTTCGGTAAAAGATAGCAAAAGCCAGTACTGTATATTTTGTTTTATTCACCGCATTATTGGCACAAATAGTTTTCTTGCTTATATTAAGAAGCGCGGTAATGCTTTATGTTCCTTCTGTACTTTACATGAGGAAATAATAACTCACTTGTTTTGGGAATGCGAAAACATCTCTAAATTCATGTTGGATGTTTACCAGATGGTGTGAAGTCTTCACGTTCTTTTTTTCCAATAAGGACCTTTTTTTCGGATATAAGTTACATTTAAAGCACCATTATAACTTTTTGATCTTCCACCTAAAATATTATATTTTTGATGAAAAAATGAGAGAAGAGGCTTTAATTTGCAACAAAGTTTTATAAAAGTTGCTATATTTTTACATGTGGAAAATACAAATTTCTCCTAATGTACATAGTGGAAGGTCTTATATAAATTATAGGCAAATTAGAATCAACATTTAGTTCTTGCTTGTTTTTATTCAACTAATGCTTCCATTCCGGTTCTTGCTTGTTAATTAAGTTATGTCATTTTCCTTCTTGCAACTTTAAAAAGACTTTACTAAAATGTATAAATGATACGTAGAGATGATTTCAATGACGATGGAAAAAAAAGAACAAGAACAAACTTACAACTTGATCCCGGGTCTCCCGCTCTATATGCGGACACCCTAACCAACTAAGCTATCGACACTATTTGTCTGATCAGAGGTTCGGAACCACTAAGGAAGGTCGTTAATCCAGGAGTTTTGCAATCGAACAATATGGATAGTTAGATAGATAGAGGGAGATGGATGCATGCATGGAAGCATGCATGGATGGATGCATGGATGGATGGATAGATAAGTGTAAGCAGCATTGATGGAAATAGAACCACATAAACCATGACTATATAGGAAGCGGATTAAGGAACAAAGATCGGATAACATATGTTTGGAGAACTGTTAGTTGTTATGGGGTCCCCAAGTATTTGTTGAGGCCGGTGACACATTAACCACTTGCATCAGTTTAAGATATCTTTATCTCGTAACTCAAACCAAGGGAGGGATATAGTTGCTAAATAGATCTGAAGGGATGAGTCTGTTTTCATGATGAATAACACACACGAGTGTTTACATTACGATAAGCATCAAGATATCAAATAGATCTGAAGGGATGAGTCTGTTTTCATGATGAATAACACTCAGGAGTGTTTACATTACGATAAGCATCAAGATATCAAATAGATCTGAAGCAATGAGTCTGTTTTCATGATGAATAACACATACGAGTGTTGACATTACGATAAGCAAAACGAAAGATGGTTGAAATATAAATAAACCAAGGTTGACAACATTTTAAGTTAAACTGGAATACATTTTGTCTGACGCCATAAAATAATAAATCAATGCAATTTACAGTGACTTACCGCAACGTGTCCAATATTATATTGATTATAGAAATATTTACAATGTTTGATGTTGGACAAAATAAAACAGTAAAAAGGAATTGAACCCTATAGTTCCAAAGTCATAAACATCGTATCTCGTCATAGCATGCCTGCATCAACTTACAAGATTGTTACATTGTTGCGTTTACAAATAAATACTTACCTATGAAATCAATTGAACAAAAATACGGCGCAGCTATTTTACCCCTAGAAACATTATAGGTACGGGATGTGTTGTAAAGAGATGTAAATCTTACAGCAAGTTTGTGTATTTCATCTGATAAAGTGCTTTTGCTTTGATGGAGATTGAGATTGTACCAGTAAAATTCCACTTTCAATCCTGGCAACGGATGTACTGATTGGTTGCCACTACAGGAATTAGAATAAGTCAAGACGCACTAAATTAAAAAAAAAAAGGGCATGCTTACTTTTAAAAATAAAACGTATGAAGATGTAACTATGGGTAACGATATCGTGACAATCGTGACAATGGATGACAATGGAATATGGACATGGAACATGGATCATGGAATATGGAATATGGACGTGAAAATGGAATATCGTGACAATGGATCACCCGATACTCATAGTTAGTACAGTAACTACTGTTCATGTTCCACAACCGTGCATCATAACAACTGCGCTGTGTTCGTAACACGGTAAGATGTGTTACAGATTGCACAGTAATTACTGCAAGTTTTTTCTTACTGCAAGTTTCAAATTTTTCAAATTTAAAATTTAAAATATTAAAAATATAAAACAAATTTATATATATATATA